>JALPQI010011168.1:0-38681 GCA_025490895.1 Thaumatotibia leucotreta | reverse complement strand
GTTTTGATGTTAATTAACCGCAAATCTGGAATATAAAGTGATTGTTTTAATGGGAATCGCTAAAAATAAGAACAGTGACATAACCTCAAACGACACTTACATTTAGCGGAGTTTTGTAGCGAGTTCATCATGATGATGAATCGGGTTTATGATTATTTAATTATTTACATCTAAGACATTATACTATACATATAAGTTGATTATTTTAATAACAATATCGCGCTAGAAGTATTGATGTGCCTAATGACTTCACTGACATTTGACTTTGACTTTTTTGACATCCGATTGTCAGTGTTGCTATAATATTTATTCTGCTAGAGATGTGCAATAAAAATAATCGGTTTTCAATACGTAATCCATACCTATAGCAGCCTATAGCCTTGCCTTACACCGAAAATCGTATATTTCGAGCATTTGTTTCTGTCACTCAAACGAAGAAAGTGTCATTAGGATGACTGAGGAAAATCCCCTAAATTAGCGGATTTCTAACTTGGAAATCCGCTAATTTAGGGGATTTTCCTCAGTCATTCTAATAAGAAATTCTAAGTTCTTGACAGGGCCGCTGTCGTTAGTATACTCTAGCCCTTCAGCTCATCAAGTCATCAGTAAAAAAGGCGGCAAATTCAAAGGCGACCGCGTTTGGCCGAGGGTGCTCCGGACGAGGACCCTCTTAATGTGTCGAAACATGTCGAGCAATCATCGACTTAAATACGTGAGTAACCCGGTTCGATAATATTTTAATTTGTTTGAGTCTCACGTTAGTTATAATTCTATATTGATAATTATTAGGGCTCATATTCAATTCAATTCCATTTAATACCCGACATAGTCATTGACCTACACTTTCCACACAAACAACCATATTTACAACACGTAAATAATGCAACCATCTCTAAAAAAATCCAACATTATTTAATAACAAATATTTTATATTCAACAGATAACCAATGTAAATAGACTCAATATTCAAATTACACCTTCATCATTGTGAACAATAGAACAGCTCCTGGTCGTGAGGAACCGCTTGAACATCGCCCACGACAGCTACAGCCATATTACAACCTGAAAATATCGTATACAATTTTTTTTTGTTGTAAAAAAAGGTAAACATAATATTATATGGCTGACTTTCCATAGTATTTGACATCTTTGATACATATCGTGAAACATGTTCGCACGTGTAATGTATAGAAAAGGGTCAGTAGGAATACCGCAAACTTCTAAATCCGCAAATAATCAAGATTTATCTCTGTCACTTTCATGAGGCCTTCGTTGACAGAGACAAATTATCGTAATATATGAATTTCAAAGTTCGCCTACTATTAGGTTAGGCCTACTGTTCTCAATTAGACAATGATGATGACAATAACTCTACCCTTGCCTATACACAAACTTATATAATACATACATTTGCCAGCCAAGCATTTGGCAACAGAAGACACTTCCTGAACAGAGATGGCATCCAACATATTCTGGGCCTCGAAGGCGTTGTCTATACGCATACCGCACGCCGCTTGTAAAGCCATGGCTTCGGAGATCCTCACTGCATCATCTTCTTGGAGACCTATGTCCAGTTCTGTAACATTATTAATATGTTGAAATAATGAACTGATGTCCTGGTGAGAACTGATGTCCTGGTGAGGACTGATGACCTGGTGAGGACTGATAACCTAAAGATGGCTGATGATCTGGTGAAGGTCGCTGGAGTCCGCTGAATGGACCGGTCACTGTGGCAAAATTTGGGAGGCCTATGTTCAGCAATATCTTCCAGCTGATATGATTATGATGATGTTGAAGCTGTACTCTACTATAAAATGTAGTAGCTCCAATTATTACACACAGTTGGAGATTTGGTTTATAACTGGTGATGCTGATGGTGGGTAAGGCATAATGGAGCATTCCATGAAAACATCTACTTTTTGTCGCTTACGTGTCGCTATGGTAGCTACCCTAAGAAAATATGCTACCTGCTAGGAAACACTGTCAATCTTAAAGCCTTGATATGTTATTATTAGGCTTAGGACTTTTCATAGCATATCGTGGTTCTAAAATCCTTGGAGCCGCTATGTGAAAATTTTTCGAAGTCAAAGTCAAAGTATATTGTAATATTCTATTCACTTTCTATAATTACTATAATGATTTATACCTACTGTCACATTGTTACTGAGTTAATTTTAATCGAACATAATTAATTTTAAAAATCGAACTTGATTTCATAAAAAGTGCATGGGCACGGGTATTGATGTGCAAATTGCGGAAACTTTCAAAAGTGTAGGAAAAATTCCATCGAAACTTTCGAGAACATTTCAAAACCTGGAAATTTAAAAAATATTTTTAAACAGCTAATAACAAGGACGCGTTTCATGGAAATTTATATTTTCAACTATCAAATACATGATATAATGTACAATCAAAAATTGTATGTCTTTCAATAAAGAACATGTTCGATAAATTTCTTGAATTTCCGAAATTTTCATAGTAAATTTCTATGGAAATTTATATGTACAGTTATTAAAGGAGTATTGCGAGAACTAGAAAGTATGTTATAAATTATAAAACCAAAAATAAACACCAACAGACTTGAACGTCAACAAAAACATTGTGGACACCACTTCCTTACCTACTTCTTAAATTAAACGAACACAAGCTATGTTGAGGATTTAGGTTTAAGACTCTAGCGAGCTAGTACGTAATCGAATTTTCACAATTAATATTCTATCAGCAATTTTTCCTAGTTTTGTTTCTGGAAAAAAGGTATTCCACCATGTCGCTAGCTCCATTTTCTCAGCAGATTCGTATAAAAATGACTTAGACCAAATCCCACAGTTGTGTTTATAATTTGTCACTGTATCACTGCTTCGGTAATCTTGTTTTAGGGTTCCGTAGTAAACTAGGAACCCTTATAGTTTCGCCATATCCGTCTGTCCATGGTCCGCCTGTCTGTCCGCAGCATAGGCTCATTAGCTGTTAGTACTAGATATTTGAATATTGGTACAGGTTTGCCTCGTAATCATGCCGACAAAGTGGCACAATAAAATATTTAAAAAATCAGGTACCTCCCCTACACGTAAAGTGGGAATGATTTTTTTATTTTACTGTGTTCCTATAGTCGTTGAATAGGTCTTTCAGAAAGAATAAGGATCTCAAGAGAAAGTATTTCTCTGAAGTCAATATTTTCGCAAATATCCTCTCCGGATCCGAAACAAAAAAAATTGGTTGCCTGTAAAGTCGGTATACGGGCGAAAGTCTTACGTGACAACGACTTTCACTTTTTATGTCTGTCTCTCTCGCTCTTAGGCGGGCTAACCATGCCCGAGTGGAAGGGACGCGTGCCTCTCACTCGGTCTCATTGTGAGCGCATAACGTGAGCGGAGCGTAACGCAGTTTCTTGAAGTGTCACCCGGCAAACCAATTTATAAGACGTAGTCACGTCAAAAAAATCGTGAATTGTCAAATATGGAAAACATCATGAATATTGAGGTTAAAGAATACTTTAAAATAGAACTATTTCGAACATAATGTTTTTGAATAACTACGGAACCCTACACAGAGCATGGCCCCACATACTCTTGGCCGGTTTTTTCTCTTCACAAATTGAACCTCTATTCGCAGTGTAATTGAATATTATTATAGTACGAGTATAAGCAGTTTATTAATCTATTTTTACTACAAAAATAATGTAAAGATTTATGGAAATGAAATTTTCCGCGAAATATTTCGGAATAATTTCCGCGGAAATTATTGAAATTTATGAATTTTATCAAGTCTTGGCCAAACCTATAAAAACCGGTTGTTATCAAAACCGGTGTTGTTATAGTATGACTGTACTCGTTACTCACTCTAATATTTCTGTGCGTGGATAGGATTTCATTTTCATAAATTTCCATTGTTTCAAGGTCTGGAGAATGTTTCGGAAATTTTCACGAAAATTTCACTTGAGAACATTTCGCAACATAGGAAAGTTTCCATAGGCACATCATTAGGCACGGGCATTTTCACTTCTAGGGACACCCAATTAGTTTAACTCTCACAAAAAAGTTAACTTCGATGTCAGCTTTGTAACGACAATCAAGCATTAAATATTAACAAAAGTATTTTTTTATCATTTAATCCAGAAAGAATACGCGTATATGCAATATATAAACACGAACAAAGTGGATTTACTTAAATATTTCATGCTTAATTGTCGTTACAAAGCTGACAACGGAGTTAACTTTTTTGTGAGAGTTAAGTTAATTGGGTGTCCCTAGAAGTGAAAATGCCCGCATACGAATTTAGTTATATCAGAAACCATAAAAAACTAGAGAGAAAAAGCCTCCTAGATCGGAAATAGCGATGAAAATGGCGAAAGTATCATGTTGTTTTTCTCGAAAGTTTCGAATCTTTCGTATAAATTACATGTAACTTCCGAACACTCAGCCGCATCAGTCGTGAGCTACGAACGTATAAAAAAAGTGTTTTTTTTCGAGATTTTTTGGAGATTCCATCTTTAACAGGAAGCTATGCTAGCCTTCTTCTCCTTACTTTAGAGTTGAAATGAGATACTAGTCCGATCATAAGCCAAGAAGGTTTTTCGATTGTGTGTCTTGGAAAAAAATAGTGCAAGTTTGACTTTACGTTTACTCCTAAGCTATTCGGCTGAGTGGCATCAAGTAAATTTATATTGAAAGCTTGTTTTTTTTATCACGTACATCACACATCTGCAGGTAAAAGTTAGTGAGAATAAATTTTTGTTTTTTTTGTGACATCCTTTCAACTCACCAAAAAATAGTCCGGTCTTACCCGGGTGTACCTTATACGTAATATAAACAGTATAAAGAAATAGGTATATAAGTTTACAGTGCATTTTATAATAGTAGTGGTTTACGTGTAAAATACTTTTTTTGCATTATTTTATTGAATTATTATACTCCGAATGTATTGGCTCTAGTACAAACACGTGACTTTTCATTTTGCTCAGACTAAATCTCAATATCAGTTGACTAAACAGTTTAAATTATGATAAAATACTTATAAATTAGAATCATTAATCTATGCTCTATGTGATATCAACGTGAAGTCTATTTACTTCAAAGGTTACGTCAGTTTTGTTTCTTGTTCGGAAGTTACATGTAATCTATACAATCTGGGGGGCGATTTTTGAGATTCGAACGCTCGAATCTTTCATTCGAAAATGAATAAAAACGATGAAATGCTATTTTTGAGATTCGAGTGATAGAAAGTTCAAACACGACTGCGGTTGACCATTCGTATTCAATGAGGGTTTTTGATACTTTTTCTGCCGCTATGGGGAGGTGAGATGGCAGCACTGAGCCGACCCTTTAACGAACTGTCAAAATAAATACGCGCATTTAATTTTCAACATATTTATAGGTTTATTTATTCTGAAAACCATTACTTTATGCATATTGTTACCTAAAATAAATAAATAAAATAGTTCCAAGTCAATTCTCATGAAATTAACAAAGTTAAAGTAATTATTTTGAATACCAGTGACTTTGCGCGCCTGTTTTATAGCTCCGTCTTCAGTTCGATGACCGTGTAATAGTCGTAATCCATTACAAAATCAATTCTCTTCCAAATAAAATAGAATTTCAATATTTTAGGCCCAGGTGCCTACGAATAGTATGAATCTGACAGTTGTCGAGACCAGGTACGTACGAAGCGCCGCCTGGTGACAGAAAAATTATCGAAAACCCTCATTCTATTGATAGAAATTGGATAAGTACGTAGATACTCCAATAAAGTGTCACTGTCAAGTCTGTCAACTGAGACCCTACCGCGAACCACGAACAAAGTGTTGGCTCTCTCTCGCACTTGTGAATTCGTACGTAAGTGTGATATAGGCAACACTTCGTTCGTGGTTCGCGGTAGGGCCTCTGTTGATGTTTGTTTGTGTGCACCATAGATTATAATAACATTGATCGTAGATTTACGTTCCGATTCACTAGCGGTACATGTTTTTTTATAATAAAAACCGTTAAATAATGTTTAATATGTTATAATTCATTATTATTATTAGCTGGAATATAAATTCCGACGTCAGTGTGCCATAATTTAGCTTTATTACATTAAAATTAAAAAACCGGTAAATATCGACTTTCTGCGTGCAACGTGTCGCAAAGATATCGATAATCAATCTCTAGCTTTTCGAGTGCGACTTTCAAAAATAGGGTATAATGGCTTCATTCGAAAATAGTCGTGAAAAATTTTGTCATTCGAATTTGAATTCGAACGGGAATTTGAATTCGTGCGATAGAAATTCAAAAATCGGCCCCCAGATTCGAAACTTTCGAGAAAAACAACATGATACTTTCGCCATTTTCATCGCTGTTTAAGACTTTTTCTAGTTTGTTTTGAACACTAATTGTCTATTTTTTTATGGTGTCTGTTCTGGTATAAGTAGGTAACTAATTTAGTATGTAATTTTTATGAAATCAAGTACGTTTTTTAAAATTAATTACGTTCGATTAAAATTAATTCAGTAACGATGTGACAGTATGTATAAATCATTATATTTAATATTACAATATACTTTGACTTTGACTTCGAAAATTTTACACATAGCGGCTCCAAGGATTTTAGAACCACGATATGCTATGAAAAGTCCTAAGCCTAGTTATTATTATACCGTAACTCAGGTTACTCAGCTCAGCTTCAAAAGTATTGAAAAGACAGTGTCGCTTACGACATGTTTTCATGGAATTCTCCTAATGATTAAATATCCTGGTTAATACGACCATACCCTATATGATATACAATTACAAAATGATTGTCATTCATTTCAATTACACGTAAGTATCGACATGATATATTTTATTAGGCTATATATAATTATAGTCATTATTGAAAATTACTAACACAAAATCACAGAGATTTGTTATATCGCAGTCATGCACAAATTACACTAAGGTAAAAAGAAGTATAATTATGAATAGTCATACAAATGTAAGCCCCCTTAAAAAAATACTCCCTCATTTGGAGCATGTGATAACCGTTTTATGTTTACTAATGGATGAAACAAATGTTCGTACTTAGCCTTTGCTTGCCGACACAAATCTGTTCAGGAGTGAGCCCTCCTATCTTCTTTAAGAAACTCGCAGCACTAAATGCTGCCTCGTATGCGTTACACGATCGGGCCTTTACCACAATACCTGCATGACATCAAATTAATTAATTTCGGATTTAACAATTTGACAATCTCATGAATACTAGTTTAAAATTGTTCGATTTCCGAACTTATATAGGTTTTATACTACTAGTGTACTTATAGGCAGTTTGATAGCTGCTGTGGATAGTCCTATGCAAGCGTCCGCTGGAGTTGGCGATAGCAGTATGAGCAGTGTGTCCCATATGATGACGCTACTGTCCATCAAACTTCCGTAAATGAATGGTCACCGACACTTCAATGCCTTAGACTGAATTGAATACATTACACATTTGGTACCAGTAGAGTGGTACGAAATAGATACTGTATTTTTACTGTCATAGCCATGTAGCATCAAACAAACCCAAAGACCAATGTAACTGAAATCCTAACAGAATAATAATCTCACCAAACACTCCCGTATCAGCATAAGAGATGTTGAAAGCCTTATACTTCGTAAACAAGTCGCTGACGAGGCACCCGAGCGGCGGCTGTGGCCAACGGTCTATGATGTGCTGCCCACGTGTATTGTCACCCGTGCCGCAGGCCGCCGCGATGATGTTGTGGGCCATGAGACAACTAAAAAGCATATATATTTAGGTTTTCATGCTTTATAACCCTTCAACTGGCAATACATTTCACTGAAGTTGCTGAAAGTTCAACTTTCTGTCAGTTAATTAAAATCCAAATGGGCATTCTCCTAGCGGGAGCTTGCCAGACGAAGGGATATTTTAACGACACACGGGTCTTGATCGCGTAAACTGACGTTTAATTTTATCCTGGCATTTCGGGCATGACGCTACACCCGTGGTCGCAGACAGACTCATCACGGGTATCCATGTACATGTTTTTGGGAAGGGACACTTGCTCTAAACGGATAAACTGGACAAATTGCTTACTTGAGATCCATGTTTCCACAACCAGGGACGACGACGGCGATCCACGTGTCAGAGCCTGGCCCCAAGTCGTGGTATTCAAAGCCACCGCGCGCAAATGATCCCGGATAACACCTTTGCCGGGCTGGCAGGTCCTGCAACCGTTTATAATATTCGATTCACAAGAGCTGGCACTAATCGGAATTTTGAATTATTGACAGTAATGTTTGCGGCCCTGTCATGCCAACTTGCATTCACAACCGTTTTTACACCCACGCACAGACACTCTTTGTCACTTACTTAATCCATTCGTGCTAGATTTAATGAATCGACATGAACTTAGTAGGAATTTCTAAAATATATAACTTTATAAAAGACTTCAATTTTTTTTAATCATGTGCAGCAATGGACATTTTAAGATTGGTGACCTGCGACCAATGTCATGAATTAATTGAAGTCACAGCACAGCACAACAAAATAATGTGGCTGTGCTATGTATGTAATATTAAACTAATTACCAACCAAATTAAAATCAATCTTCCTATTAATCATTATTCCTTCATACGGCATTTGTATGTCTTCAACCATAGGCTCCTCTGTGTGACCCTATAAAGTGTTCCATAATTTCATTTGCACTAATTCCTATTAGTTTTTTTTATCGCAAACGAAATCATAGAATATGAATGTATGTAAATATAACACTATGAATGTGAAATTCTAACGACTTACCCGCTTGAATTCAATCGATTCAGAAAACGTCATCAATTCATCAAAAGGCAAGCCATAGCTGCCCACAGTGCAGGAGTCAGAACGCATGTGCAGTGACGTGAATTCATCCAAATCCTTCGCTTGCATGCTGTCGATACGTCCCTTCGCGCAGAATAAAGAGTTGTTGAGGCCACCGCCCCAACAGGCTTTTTGTGCGAGATCTATTACGAGTGCCTCAGGATGAACGGTTTCTAAGTCCCGTTTTAGTTGGGGCTTCTTTAAGTCGATCTCGTATTGGTCAAAGTTGGCTCTGTTGAAGCAATCGAATCAGCTGTAATGTGTAAATCATTGCTGACTGGGTTTGCGATTAGTAGTAGTTGCTCTTTCATTATAATAAACAGATTTAAGCCCCATAGCGGACATGATTAAACCAGCAATAACCAAATAACCTTTTGCCGAAAAGGAATATAAATTCTTCCGAACATGCACAAATTAACTTTTCTTGAAAGTTAGTTTCATACACTTTGTTATATTTTTAAAATTAATCATTCAAATCTTGGGAAAAGGATGACTGATGAGCGGACATACACACACAGCAAAAATAACATGAATTGTTCCTAATTCCTAATAGACTATTGAACCTTAAAAATGAAGACATATAATTTACAAAGCTGTAAGCTAGTGCAAGTTAATTCTGACCTGGCCGCGATATCCAACAGGTAGAACTTGGCATCATGGAACGTCGGGACAGGACAACGAAGAGTGAATGCAACACTCTGTCTATCTGTACTAACAGTTATGTAGGAACCCAGCTGCTGTAGTACTCTGGTTTTACTGCAAAATCAAAAATTTGTCAGCAAATGTATAACCTACTTATAAAACAAAATATTAGCTGCTTGTAATAATTTTGATATGCAGTAGTATTAATCTGTCGATACTTACGACAAGAATGTATATAAAGGGTCCACGGCAAAAACATGTCCAAGTGCTTAAAAGAATCAGGGCAAATTCACACCATATTCTATTAAAAGTAAAGTGGTTTTTCCTTCTGTAATTTGAATTAACTAAACATGTTCTTTCCATGGACCCTTCATATGAGATCTAATAATCTGACATTGCTAAATTAAGGGCCAGTTTCACCAACCACACTTGACGGGACAATCAACATTACCGAGAAGATCAGTAGGTATGAAACTTCCCAGCCATTAAGGTGCGTTCAGACCAAGCGAACATTCGCTATTCTAACCTCCCACTCTACGAAATTCGATCGTTGCACAAAACGTGATTGGTTGATTTCGTAGAGCGGGGGATAGAACAGCGAATGCTCTTTTGGTCTGAATGCACCTTTACATTACAGCAAACAATTTAACATCGTCAGATTGTTGGGTGCAATAAATTAAATTAAAATTTATCATAGATGAAACTTTTCAATCGATTGTTCAGATTTTCATAACTTACTTTAGTGTTGGATTACCTGAAGGTACTATAAGCACAGCCACAGGTAATGGAACATGTTCGCAGGAAATGGATAGCACCGAGCTGGTCGTCAACCTCGAAACGGGATCCACTCTGTTAGATATACCGCAAAAATAAGTAACTTATTTCGTATGTATAAAAAAAACACAATTACCGACACCGACAATTACCGATTCATACATACGATCGCGTCACTAGCGTTGTCGATAAAATATTATGGCAACATTAAAGGCTCCCGTTCCCGCGTTTATTCGATTTACCCACGTTTTATTTCTTATTGTCGATTAAAAATATCAGTACTTTTACTAAGACCGGCCATTACAAATACTTTTGATAAACGTAAGTAAGATTTTCACTTTTACTATTTCAGCATTTGGTCATGTACTAGAATTGAATACCTACCGCCAAAGAACCTTGGGTTTCTAGGTGATATTGTACTATACTTTATTATACTTTGAAACAAGTAGTAACATAACGAAAACCACGTTCCATAAACATACTTGTCCCCTAGTAGGTACAATAGGACGTTGTGCAATGGTTTTGATACCTGAAATAGAATAGTACAGGCCGCCATCTGCGATCCAAAAGGCTTTGCAGACACCAATTGTATACCATTCATTAGCTGACATCTTCCGATTTCCAACGGACCATAACTGGTATTTTCGCCGCATGGCCCTAAACCGACATGCTGAGGACGACTGGTAGAAAATGCTCGAAGGATTCTGTTAGAAAAATATTGCGGAATACGTAATTTCATTGTAGAGATTTTGAGTGACGGTCGATGTCAGTTTGAAAGAAGAATTGTGTGCTGAACGTGAAAAGAATTGTGTGAATTGATAAGGTTTAATAGTAGTAGACTAGTAGTAATTAGCCTAATATAGTGCCTGTATTGCTGAAATGCCTACTGTACAGTCAAGTGCGAAACTAAGTATCGAAAGAATCCGCTCATAAATATGTTACGTCGTTCTTATTACACAGAATTAGAGTGCACTGGGACATATTTTTGAACATTTTTGTGTATATGTATACCTTATTTTGTCTTTGACTGTACATATACACACATACAGTGTGGTCAAAAATGAGTGTATTCCCGCTGCCAGCCCCTTAGGGATTTTTTTTAAACAAGTTCAAGTTTCAGAAGAAAATAGTAGCCCGGGAGACGCTGGATGCAGGTCGCTTCCTACTTCCTACTGGTGTAAGTGGAGGTCCAAAGGGGAGGCCTATGTTGAGCAGTGGATGTCTTATGGCCGAAATGATGATGGTAGCTCCTATTGAAAAAACATTGACCCTTCTGGAACTTTCAATAATCTTTCAGTAATTAATTAGGAGGAAAAAGGTAGGTATTTATGATTTTATTATGGACAGATATTTATTTATTTAAACTATTTATTTACATCGTTCGCATGTTCTAGAAAAATTAAGTACCTACTTATATTGTAAGGAAGGTATTTGTTTGTGTTGTTAAGCCATAGATAATATAACAATTAGATAATCTCCTAATCTAAGAAAATACCTATTATAAATGCCACGATTATGCAGTAAATAATTCGCAAGTATTTGCTTTTCCTGTTAACAAAGCGCAACAACAATTAAGATAGGTTTACGATGGTGTTACCTTATCGCGATTGCAATAGATGCTTATAATAAGTAATATAATATTATTGGTAGATCAGTACATTAATTAAAATGTTTCGTTATAAGCTGCGACCATATATCATGGACGTCTAACGCCAGCTCAAAAATGCCCCCAAAACCAATTGTTCAATTGTGCCAAGATGGGCAGGACATAGGTGTCCTTTTCGTGACACCGCGCATTATTTCAACGCTGTTTCGGCGCAATATCTTTGACAAATGTTTATTAAATATCGCCAATCAAAACTTTGATAGACCAATCACAACTATTTTTAAATGGCGGTTTAAGTTTTTATAGGTTGACATTCAAATTCATTGCTGTGAAACATTGAAGAGGGGGTGACACTTGTCAACTAAAATCCAGGACCGTTTTTTAAAGGCAATTTAGTATGGCGTGTGGTTTTCTATTTTTTATTTGTTCGTAGGTTATCTGATTATCGGCCAAACCTACAACCATGAACTTCGAAATTTGCAAATTCCGAGGATTGATCTCTTATTACAGCACGCCGCCAACAAGATTAATTTAATTAATTATCATTATAATATTTTTCCGTTGATTTTCTCACCATTTACTAATATAAAAGTCACATTTTGTTTAAATAGTATTTATACGAATGTTCATGTTAAGGTGCATGCAGACCAAAAGAGCATTCGCTCTTCTATCCCCCTACTCTACGAAATTCGATCGTTACACGAAACGTGATTCGTTGATTTCGCAGAGTGGGGGATAGAACAGCGAATGCTCTTTTGTTCTGCAGTCTGCATGCACCTTTCCTCGCGGGCGGAATCTTGTGACAGATGAATCCTGACCTCGAAAATTGCGGATTTTGAAGTTCGCGGCAGGGCAGCTGGGCAGTCTGGGCCTACGTCCAGCAGTGGACGTCTATCAGCTGATAATAGTGACAATACTGATAATCAACGGATAGGTAATGATGAATCAAAGAGCGAGGTTCGTTCGTAGACCCCAAAGAGAAACTACTAAAACGTAGTGATTATAACGTTTTAGTAGACCCTATCATGATGGCATTGCCAACTGTCTAGCCAAGATGGCGATCTTAGATTGAATCGATAATTGTAGGTTCAATCGCCATCAGATACATTGGAGCAACTTGGTGACAAATATCTGAACATGTGCTCTAAGAGCTCCCAATACCGGAATCCCGACTTTATCAATTTTCAAAGCAAAGTAGTGGTAGTAGTACCTAAATCACTTTATTGTACACAGAATAGGTTACAACAAAAAAGAAATGTAGGTTCAAAGGCGAACTTATCCCTTGGGATCTCTTCCAGCTAACCTTTGAGAAATTGAGAGGAGATTCGAAAGTTTAGACAGACAAACTCACATGATGCACAATAAATAATTAAAATACAATATCTCTAAATGAATAGAATACACATGTAATTTACAAAGTATACCGGTATTTCAGAAAAAAACCGGGATCATCATCAACCTATCTCAATCCACTGCTGGACGTAGGCCTTTCCTATTAACTATGCGTATACACATTAGGAGGTAAATGCCCACAATCGCCGCGCTGGGCAGCGGATTAGCGATCGCAGTAATGTGTGACTATGATGATGCTGCTGCCCATCATCAATCAAATCAAAGAATGGTCAGTGACACTTCAATCCCTTAGTCGACTCTTACGACACCGCGGGAAGAGTTGGGGTGGTGACAAATGTATTCTTACTGCCGTCACCACACGGCTGACCACTAGGTATCTTTATGAATTATTAATAGTTATTTATTATACAAGGGGGCAAAGTTGTTGTTTAACTGTCGTGCCAATATTGAGACCTGAGCTAGCGAAAGATTCCAAAATTGAGCCACGAGCGTAGCGAGTGGTTCAAAAACTGGAATCTTGAGCATTGCGAAGGTCTCAAGGCACGAGAGTTGAACAAACTTTGCCGCCAAGTGTAATACAACTTTTTTCCCCTCACTATCGCGAGGAAATATGATTACAAATCTCACCCAAATGTAAATTAACTTAAAGAAACCATTTAAAACTCAATGTCGAAACGTATCGTAGAATAGAGTTACTTCTGGAAATTAAATATAGCCAATGGCTTACAAAGTCACCCATGAAAACGACCAATTTAACACGTGAGCTCCGATTGCGCATGTTTACTACGGTCATACAGATCCACTTATACTAGGCAGTAGGGGGCTATAGGAATTAGAGCAATGTCAAATTACTTTATTCACAAGTGTGTAAAAAGCGTTTTTACCCGCTCGTATTAAACGATAAACGAGCGCTTTACGAGCTAGTGAGGGGAAAAATAATATACCTACCTACTGTTTCATATCATGATTATCTGTGGCACACGGAACTTCTAACTTATAACAGTGATTAATAAAATAGACTTTTATTAAAATACTCAGTGTAAACCTTACTAACTATTTATGCAACACCTACAGAAACTAGCGACCCGCCCCGGCTGCGCACGGGTACTATACCTAATACCTACTTATATAAAAACCTTCCTCTTGAATACTCTACCTATTAAAAGAAATCTCATCAAAATCCGTTGCGTAGTTTCAAAGATTTAAGCGTACAAAGGGACAGAAAAAGTGACTTTATACTATGTAGTGATTACAGAACGATCATAATAAGCTACCCATAATAATGTTAAAATTTCGAACAGCAACGAAGATTGCCACAAATGCGCGCATCTATCTTGCGTCTCCCTCCCGCTTTACGATTCTGCAGCTTGCTCTGTCTTGCGTAAGTGCGCAGGTAGCGCGGTATAGCAGTGTAGCCAGTTGGTTCCCGGTACTTGGATTGAAGTGATGTGTTGTTGTTCAAAGAAATGCTATAAGTGCGACGCCGGGTATTGTTTGTGTGTATCTCTTAATAATGTAAGTATATTCTTTATTGTTTTATACAAATTCCATAAAGAAATAAGTTTTAATAATTCCTTCGGTTACCGCGAGGATTACACATGAAATAAAACTATGAAAACGGATAAACTCGCGGATATTAACTGTCATCCGCAGACCACGAACCCTGTAAAGTGTTCGAAACGTCGGAATGAAGTTAAAATTAGTTAATATACGCGAGTTTATATCCTTTTATTTCAAATAAGTTTTATTTCGGAAATTCACTGAAATATGTCTTACGACGAAGAAAGAAATACCACGTGCGTTTTGTTTTCTATTTGTTTAGTAGTATCATGTGTTGTGTAGTGAACTGTTATTATTAATGTTATGTGACCCTTTATGTATACAATGTGCCCATGAGGAAAGGGATAAAAATATATTCCTGAGGCTAAAAGTAGCAAGAAATGTTACTTATACGAGTTTTGGTCAAATTTGCAATAATCATGTTTTTTTTTGATATTGCGAATGCCTCATAACATTAAAAAAAGTATTAATATTAATAAAGCTGTTGCAAAAAATGCACTTTTAAGTATTATTCAGTAAGTTAATAGACAACAAAACCAGTTGAAATCTGTGAATTAAATAAGTGTGACAACTTGACAAGACTTAAACAACATAGCACCAAAATCGTTTCCTAAAATGCGTTTATCATTGCATTTTGCATAAACGGTTTCAAAATAGTACATTACGACACATGTGCAAATAACACGAAATTCTAAACGAGTGGCGACGTTTTTAATAGACAGGAGTTACGAATTTTCGTTTTTGCGCGTGTCTCGTAGGTACGACGGTTTTTAGTAGGGTCAGATGTTCAATAGTTAACCACCTGTACACAATTAGCCAAGCGAATATCTAGCGAACGCGACGTTGCCGCTTGGTGCGCGCAAGGGCATTCGATGCCTAAGTGCTTGCCCGCCCCGCTCCTCAGTCGGCAGCTTGCTCACTTCATCGATGGATGAGTGACGGCCAATTTTACGAAATTAGTGATAAAAAGTGTTAAGTAATTTTTCGCTTTATGTATGTTTGTTACATATTTTTCGAGTGTCAGTATTTTAGCTGTGTAGATAAAATTAGTACTATTGTTTTGGCGTACATATCATGTACCTAGTGCATATAGTTCAAACGCAAGGTCAAATAAACGGCGACTGGACGGGGGTGTTGTTCATTTAATCAAAATCTACTGTCCAACAGTTAGCCGTGGCTAAATGTAGAACTGGGGTGGACACTTGAGGAAATTTGATAGATCTACCTCCATTAAAATAAGAAAGATAAGTACATTGTCAGTCGCCCGCAGACCACGAACCCAGTAAAGTGTTCGAAACGTCGGAATGAAGTTATATACGCGAGTTTATCCGTTTTCCTAGTTTTATTTCTATAGGGTGTCTAATTAATCTGCTTTCCATGCACAAATCTGATTTTCTAGCTCTTAAGTTCTGATAGTACATTTACTTGACCTATATGTGTCAAAACATAACTGTTATGTGATTGAAAAGAAACTTGATATATGATTAAAACCAATTAATAGAAAAAGATATCTGTTGATTTCAAGCTAGAGAGGCATATAGCCAAAATCTTAGCATTGGCCTTAAAAAAATCTGCGTTACTGTAGTAAAACCCACAGATTATATAATGAAGACTGATTATTATAAATAATAATTCGTATTGTTTGTTCCATAATTTTATAAATATACAGGGTGGTCCAAACCTTGACGTCAAAAATTTTTTTTTAGATTCCTCACGTCATGAGCTATCAGAATATACCCTATGTAGGACGCTAATTTTTTTGTCAGTGAATGCTTTATTTGTAGTAATACTTTTACAAAAAGAAACTAGTTAAAAAGCTCAATAGTTTTTTTTATTAATAAATTTCGTCATTCCAGAATTTCTCAAAAAAAAAAATTTCTAAAATTCATAACTCGAAAACTACAAAAAATCGGCTAACATACATGGGGTATATTCTGATAGCTCATGACGTGAGGAATCTAAAAAAAATTTTTGACGTCAAGGTTTGGACCACCCTGTATAACATTTGTTTAGCTACATACTTGAAACCAGTAAGATTGATTGTACTAGTGCAAAACTGTGATTATTTAATTATAGGCCAGAAGTGAGGAAATTTTTGTTATTTTTTTCAGTTTCTGATAACTTTATAATGAATAAAAACATTTTTTTTAGTTTGTGAAGTTATTATTTTCCAGTATATTAATTGTTTTATAAAGTGATTAAAATGTGTACAACGTGGTTAAATCTAGCCAACTCCCCTGGATAATACTGTCCACCGGGGTGGACACAGCCAATTTACATTTTTTTTAAAACAACTACAATTTGGAAATTGGGAAGAATACTGTTTCATGAATTCACATTTGTAGCCAGATAAATTATCTATCGATAGGTATAGGTCATAGTATATTTTGAATAAGTAATCCAGAGATATGGTCGTCCGAAAAAAGGGTGGTTAACTGAGGAACAGGTCACCCTACAGATGGCCCTCCGAAGTTTTGGACCTGTCGTAAAATGAGCCACTTCTCGCACTAGCGCGTAAAAAAGGCATCATCTGTACTAAAAAGAGACATTTTCTCTTAAAATAGATGCAATCCGGCAATATTCATACGATATTTTCATATACCGGGTGTGGCCTGTAACAGGAGCAATAAATCAAATGGAAGACTCCTCTGACTGCCTCTAGTTATTCGCAAAAGGTCCCAGTGTTTTAAAGTTATCCATTAAGGAGAAACAGTATGTTAAAGTTACGACCTATGAGTGATGTATAGGCTTAGGACTTTTCATAGCATATCGTGGTTCTAAAATCCTTGGAGCCGCTATGTGTAAAATTTTCGAAGTTAAAGTCAAAGTATATTGTAATATTAAATGTAATGATTTATACCTACTGTCATATGGTTACCGAGTTAATTTTAATAGAACGTTATTAATTTTAAAAAACGAACTTGACTTCATAAAAAGTGCATACGAAATTAGTTATATCAGAAACCATAAAAAAACTAGACAAATAGTGTTCAAAACAAACTAGAAAAAAGTCTTAAATCGGAAATAGCGATGAAAATGGCGCAATTATCTTGTTGTTTTTCTCGAAAGTATCGAATCTTTCGTATAAATTACATGTAACTTCCGATCAAGAAACAAAACTGACGTTTGTCGACCTTTGAAGCAAATAGACTTCACTTCACGTTGACGTCACATGATTCCAATTTATAAGTATTTTATCATGATTTATAATTTCAAACTCTTTAGTCAACTGATATTGAGATGTAGTCTGAGCAAAATGAAAAGTCACGTGTTTGTACGAGAGCCAATACATTCGGAGCATCATAATTCAATAAAATAATGCAGAAAAAAAAGTATTTTACACGTAAAACACTGAAAGATGCGAAAGGTTGAATCGAAGCTCTGTAACGAAAGATACTGTATTTTTGTTCTTTCGTGTTATTTTCATAGCAAATCAGGACCCTGATTTCGATGACATCCGAAATTCGGTCATAATGTAGGTACCATAATAAAGAAATACCACGATACCTCGAGAACACGACATTAACGACGTTTATTTTTGACAAACAAAAGACCTTAAAGACAATGTGAAGATTGATTTATAATAGTACATTACTACCGAGGCCGGGAAGTGACTGGTTGCCGGCCGAATATATGTAGACGGCCGAGCGAAGCGAGGCCGGATAGTATTCGGACGGCAACCCGTCACTTCATGGCCGAGGTATGTATAATGCTTTTCTCAAACATGCAATGAAATGAAACAAAAAAATGTATCTTCTTTCTAAGAAATTATAAGTCAACTACATAACGAAGTCTTTGAAACACAACAAAAGTCAAATACGACAACGACACCTCATTTTTTTTTAAGATTGACCTGTTTGAAAGTTGCAAATTTTTTATTTAAAAAAGCGGTATTAGACGACGCGGTCGGTTGGGTCCAATTAATCGCATGCAGTGATCGGAGCCGACGGATCGCGCCGTATAATACTGCTTTTTAAATATTATTTTGAGTAGTTATTATACATTTATTTTAAATTATATAATTTAAATACCTAATTATAACTGCAAAAATTTGCCAATCATTTTTTTTATACTAATATTACTAACAGATAATTATTGGCTAAAAGTCAAGATGCCAGGTCACAACCCTATGTCAAATGAAAATTAAAAAAGAGGTACTTGCCGGTCTAGGCCGGCAACGAGCTTTTTCCCGGCCACTTTTTTGGCACTTAACTACAACATTTCATTGCATGTTTGAGAAAAGTAATTTTGGTTTGATTTGTTAAGTAAAGCGATGCGAGTTAATATTATAGCTTTTGTATCGACCGCTAACGTATCATCGGCTGCAATTAGCGTTATATATGCTTTAGGTTATTTTTGTATCACCATTATAAAATGCAATGTAAACATATACAGGGTGACTTCAAATTGATGATACACAATAATAAAACATGAATCTGTTAATGACGGTTTTGAACAACTTTTACTATGGGACCAAATATGAAAACTCAATAAAAAAACCGACACTTCCATAGAAATGTGCTAAGATAAGTTGACCAAAATGTATGGAACCGTCGATTTTTTTCTTGAGTTTTGATATTTGGTCCCATAGTAAAAGTTGTTCAAAACCATTAATAGATTCATGTTTTATTATTTTGTATCACTAATTTGAAGTCACCCTGTATACCTATTTCATTATACTGTTTATACTACGTATAAGGTACACCCGGGTGAGACCGGACTATTTTTCGGTGAGTTGAAAGGATGTCACAAAATAAAACATAAAATTCTCACTAACTTTTGCCTGCAGATGTGTGAGGTACGTGATAAAAAAAATCAAGCTTTCAATATAAATTTACTTGATGCCGCTCAGCCGAATAGCTTAGGTGTGTAGGTAAAGTCCGATATAAGGTATAAGTCATTGTCATTTATTACTATTTTTTTTTCAAGACACCCAATCGAAAAACCTTCTTGGCTTAAGATCGGACTAGTATCTAATTTCAACTCTAAAGTAAGGAGAAGAAGGTGCATAGCTTCCTGTTAAAGATCGGATCTCTAACAATTTTTGAAAAAATTCACTTTTTTTTTAAACGTTCGTAGCTCACGACTGATGCGCCTGAGCGGTTGCTGCATACTACCGAGAGGGGTGGGGTGAAATCGCGTCATGCATAATATAGCCAGTGAGGAAAAAATACAATTTTAGTAGTTATTGCGGTCATCCGATCTTACATTAGATCCGATCTTAGCCGGGTGTACCTTAAGTCGTATAAGTCGACAAACGTCTGTTTTGTTTTTTGTTCGGAAGTAACATGTAATTTATACGAAAGATTCGAAACTTTCGAGAAAAACAACATGATACTTTCGCTATTTTCATCGCTATTTCCGATCTAAGACTTCTTCTAGTTTGTCTTGAACCTAATTGTCTAGTTTTTTTATGGTTTCTGATATAACTAATTTCGTATGCACTTTTATGAAATCAAGGTCGTTTTTAAAAATTAATTACGATTCGATTAAAATTAACTCGGTAACGATGTGACAGTAGGTATAAATCATTATATTTAATATTACAATAAACTTTGACTTTGACTTCGAAAATTTTACACATAGCGGCTCCAAGGATTTTAGAACCACGATATGCTATGAAAAGTCCTAAGCCTAGTGATGTATCTAGGTATCACAACATTGTACCTTATTAATGATTAAACATATTGGTAGTTCAGTGGACATAAAACTAAATGAGCTAAAAAGTTTTTTTGAACTCATGGTTTTTTAACTGGTTTAGCAAAAAAAAATTTTTTTTTTGTGTTACACCGATTTAACTTTTTTGGTATAAGTCGACTGCAGTAAAACTACATAAAAAAAGGAAAAAAATGTTTTTTTTTTGCAAAAAAAATTTTTTTTTTTAAGTTTTAACTATTAAATTATGACTATTTATTGGGTTATTAGTGTACCATTTCATTTTTTGCTCCTATTACAGGCCACACCCGGGTATACGAACTTCATAATCATATTTGGTAAATCCGCTGTTAAAATGTTCCCTTTCGTCGTGGGCACGTTTTATGAATATTGAATAGCATTTGTATTTCAGTGCTTATTTTTGTAAGATATAAGTTATTTATTATTTTATTATTCATAACAATTATTTATGCGTAATTACTAGTTAGAGTTTTCACAGACCCAACCTGACCCAATATCACTGCAAAATGGAACATAATTTATTAATTCAAAGATACCATAATATAATATAATTAATACTATAATATAATTACATACTATAATATAATTACAATCTGCAGAACATAGGTCACTACCTATACCAATCGTCATTAGGATTAAAAAAAAATGTAAACAAATATGGCTGATTTTCCATAGCATTGGTCTTTGACACATAATGAAATATGTTCGCAGATAAATTTTTACGTTAGTATTAATAAAGCTCAATATTTTCAATTAAAAATGTATAGATGAGTTCAGCAATATCTAGTATATAGTTGTATGTATTTTTTGTATGGCTATTTGTTGCAAAACTTATCTAAGGTCACTGCGGCTAAGTCCGGCATATTTTATTTTGAAGGAAAGTCCGATCGTCAATTATGCGTCTTATACTGTGGAATAAGGGTCGGTAATCAGTTGGTAGACGGACTTTCCTGATAGACGGTCTTACCCGCATTGACCCTAGTGACCTACGCAGTTGCCGTTGGTAGGCTATTTTCGCGTATGAGCACTATGAGTAGCGATGCAAAGCAAAATTAAGTTTGTTTTAGTAAAGTGTTCTATCCTCGTCCTGCCCGTATACTAAATTAGAGCTTTTGAAATTTAAACCTAATAAGTTCGAAAATATAATAGCTTTTCTTTTGTTCTAAACAATCGAAAATGTCCTTTATAAATCACATTGGGCAGGACGAGGCTATTCCCAATTTAAAGTAAAAAAATGGATCAGCGTATTCATATAAATACTATTTGTTGTATGAATAATCCGTAGTTGGCTTTAATCTTTATAAATAAATCAGTAATTAACTTTATTTTTGCTATCTTCACCAGGTCATCTTCAAAAGAAACTACATATAGTGAGTTCACGAGGCGTCAAAGTGTTACATCTGTATGGAACTATTTTGCTACAGCAGACGATAGAAAGACGGCGAAATGTAAGCTTTGCAATAAAATTCTAAAAACCCCCGGTGGAACTACGTCCGGCTTGCACACACACCTGGCTAGAATCCATAAAACATCCACATCTAAAGACAATGCGGCCTTTGCCGGCTCTACATTAACCGCTGCCACCACTGGCCATGCCAGTACCACTCTTATAGAATCGACACCGTCTTCATCCTCATCTTGGCCGAATGAAGAACCAACTGTGAAGAAAACTAAGCTCACAGACTACTATCAGTCATCACATTCGATGGAATTATTCGTAACACGCTTGGTCGCTTTAGATGGACTCTCATTAAGCAAATTTTGTACGAGTGAAGCTTTACGCTGGCTATTTATGAAATCAGGATACAATAATTTACCAAGATCGCCAACAGGCATTGCAAATATTTTATTAAATCAAAGTGATCAACTCAAGAGTCAAATGAAGAAGATTATTGCCGACCTAAAAGAAAAAGAGCAAAAATTGTCATTAACTTTTGACGAGTATACTAATGGCACTAAAATATATATGAATATTAATATTCATAACAAAGACATGAGAGAAGACAAGTACAAAAACCTAGGATTAGTACGGATCAAGGGCTCTCTGAATACTGCTGCAGAAACGCAGTATTTACAAGAACGATTGCAGGATTTCGGATTGACGTTTGATGACATTATTGCTTTTACAAGTGACGGTGCCAGTATTATGACAAAATTGGGTCGAAATTTCCAAGGTCACCATCAACTGTGCATGGCTCACGGAATACAACTAGCCGTTATCGATGTTTTGTACAAATTTGAAGACACCTCCTGTAGCATAACAAGTGTAACAACCTGCTCAGAAACAGAAAGTAGTGACACTGACAGTGATGAAGATGATCATACCAACGACGAGGATGCGCTTACCATATTGCCAGCAGCAGATACATATCATGGACAAAAACCTGAATTTATATACGACGAGTTGATAGAAAGGGTACGAAAAATAATAAGACTGTTTAGGGAAAGTCCTCCTAAAAACGATTTACTCCAAAAACACATTACTTCTGAGAGGAAGGAGTCGCTAAAACTGATTTTCGACCGCAAAACAAGCTGGAGCAGCATGGCAGACATGATTGGAAGATTTTTAGAACTGAAAAGTCCTATATCGAAGACTTTAATTGACATGAACACTCCTCTACTCTTAGACGAGAGTGATATAAGTATATTAGAAAATATACATAGCGCCTTAACTATTGTTAAGGAAACAGTACTGGCGTTATGTAAACGAGACGCCAACTTAATAACCGCTGATGCGGCCTTACATTCCATGCTAAAAAAGTTAGATGACAAACCTAACGACTTGAACAGAAATCTCGCAGAAGGGCTGAGAAAACGTATAAAAGAACGACGCACTGCGATTTCAGGAGTTTTACAGTACTTGCACGATAATAACAGTTTTTATGACGACCACGATGATGAAGCTACATTCTTAAAGCCGACAGGTGATGAAATTCATCAAATTATAGTATCACTTCTAGACCGTCTACAGTTTAAAAACGTCAACACTCTCAACCAAAAAGAAAACCAATCATCATCCATGAGAACAGATAAAAATGTGCCTAAGCCAGAATGCAGTGATATAAGAAATAACAACGAAGAAATAGAAACTATCGTGTCTGAACAAGAAGAAGATATAAATAAACTTTGTATGACAGACGTGGGTACCGTCGATGGTGATGAACATAGAGATCTGGATTCCATCGTCCGAGTTGAAATGTATGTTTATGACAGCAGAGGCGATCGTGAAGTTCTTTTAACTGCAGCCTACAACTACCTTCTGTCGGTTGTGCCAACTAGTATGGAAGCAGAGCGAGTGTTTTTATCAGTGGGTTATCTCTGCAAGAAACTTAGAAGCTCGCTGTCAGATAAAACGCTAAATGCTCTTTCATTCCTAAGGTCACATTTTAAATATGATCGAAATGGAGTATACATTTAAACCGTTTATAAAAATCAGTAAAGCTGTTAAATGTTGATTGATGTCATAAAACAAGTAATTTTCATGTTTTTTTAGATTTAATAAATCATAACATGTTAGTAATATACATTTAAGTTAAGTATTCGTGGAATGCGATTCAAAATATTGTCATCTGTGATTTAAAATGATCTCACCTGTGATTTTAAAATAATTAATAAATATTTTTTAAACAGCGTAATTATAACAAATTGCTTATTTCGTCAGTAAATGTTGATTATTCTTGACGAATATTATTAGAATAGGATTAAGGAAAGTTAAATCCTGGTATGTTATCTTCACAACCATGAAAAGGCGATTTTTTCTTTATTCATTATAATTAATGTTTTTTATGTTGATTTTATTTTCTTAGATAATTATGTTAGATACATATTTAATTACTGTATTTTAATGAAGGACAATTCTGTAGAAAAGATGTGACTGATTATCAGAGATCGGACAAATTTGCGTCATTGTTCGCAATAATATGGATATGACTCAAAATTTGATTAAATTAATAATTAAACGAATAATTTCTGAAATTTGATTTCGAAGCTTTGAGGTGACTTTTACAAAGGTTTTCATAGTTACTGGTGTCAAATAGGTAATTTTCTGAAAATGATTATATGATTACTTTTTCAATCAACTCTGGAGTCATGTCCGTATTATTGCGAGCAATGACGCACATTTGTCCGATCTCTGCTGATTATTTTGTGTAATTCTGTTTAAGTATAAAACAATAAAAATACTTCTAACGTTAAATGGCTTTTATTTCTAAGTTTGATACCTTTAGTAGAAAATACCGGTATTGATGGTATTGATTCCGTGATCCACACAGCGTGGGAAGACCTCAAGATGGTCCAATGATCTGGTAAAGATAGCTGGAATCCATTGAGAGCTGAGCACGATTAATCTGTATGTGAATACTCCTGGTGACCTATGTTTAGTATAGCGTTGAAAATTTCCGGATTAAATCCCGATTCTTTCCAAACAACTCGTTTTTTACCGGATTTTTTCGAAAAAATCAATGAATTTTTCCACTATAATTTTCAGCTCTAAACCAATGCGAATTAGATCTAATTTTCACTTTTGCCAGGATAACGCGATGTCATCGAAGAAAAGTCAATTGAAATAGATGGCAAGGAGTGACAGTGATATTGATTATTTCTGTAAAAACCCGAAAAAAAACAAAATTTTCAACGCTAGTTTAGTACAATCGACAACACAGCTGTGAATACAAAGTGCCAGAAATATGTATACACACTTTTATGTCCAGGCAATAAAGTTCTGCTTACATCTTTTTGGCACTTTGCCTGTGTTCACGGGTGTGTTGTTGATTGTACACGTCTTTCAGCTGTTAACGATGGGTTATTCCTATCTTTGACGACAGAGGTAACAACTGGAATTTTGTAACCACCCTGTTACCACTAAAATATTTGGTGATAACTACTGGGAAAAGAAATTCCAGGAATTTTAATTCCCAGTTGTTGCCACAGGCCGGTAATAAAATCCCAGTTGTTACCAGTGGTGGTAGTCAGGGGGATGGGAATAACCCTTAATTAAGGTGCATGCAGACCAAAAGAGCATTCGCTGTTCTATCCCCCACTCTACGAAATCAACGAATCACGTTCCATGTAACGATCGAATTTCGTAGAGTAGGGGGATAGAACAGCGAAATGAATGCTCTTTTGGTCTGCATGCACCTTAAACGATAGAATGACGCGCCGAACTTTAAGGGCGATTTGAAAGCGAAGCGTACGCGCGGCGTGTTCGTAGCGTGCCCGCGGTGCCCGTAACCAATTCGCCGCGATGGCGTCGCAATCACGCCGCGATCGCGTAACGAATACGCAGCGCAGCCGTCAGTAAATCTGAGTCTTGGACAGTCACTTAGGTACATAATGGAAACGCAACGAGTTCGCCGCGTCAAGAGTTGGAATCCATTATGTAAGTGACTGTCCAAGACTCAGATTTACCGACGGCTGCGCAGCGTAATCGCGGCGAATTGGTTACGGGCACGCGACGAACACGCCGCGCGCACGCTTCGCTTTCAAATCGCAAGTGTGATAAGGCCCTTAAGCCATATTACGTAGGATGCCCTGAAAATTTCGGGAATTTAATACTTAGGAACGTATATTTGACATGTGTTATACCTCTTTCTTACAAGCATAGTCTCATTATTCGAAAACACTGGCCACTTAGAAAAAAAAAACAATGTCCGATTTTCAATTGTTTTTTAAAGTCGTTGAGTCGCTGGTGAAAATGGAGCTGTCCCGCGAAAGTTTTAGAGCAATGATTTATTATGACTTTAAAAGTGGATTAACACAACAACAATGTGGAGACCGATTAACTATTGCTTTTAGTAGTGAAGCACCTTCAAAGACGACCATATACAGGTGGTATTCGGAATTCCAACGTGGCCGTGTGTCTCTTGCGGATGACGTACGTGAGGGTCGACCGAAAACGGCCGTTACCGATCAAAACATCGATGTTGTTCGCCAACTGATAAAGGAAGATAGGCATGTTACATATCGGGAGATTCAGGAGACTTTAGGCATTGGAATGAGTCAGGTACAAGTTATTTTACAACAAGAGTTGGGCGTGCGGAAGTTATTTTCCCGGTGGATTCCTCACTTGTTATCTGACGACCAGAAAACGATACGTGTCAATTGGTGCCGCAAAACTTTAAAAAGATTTAATGGAGGACGCTCAAATGCCGTTTTTAGTATTGTGTCAGGTGACGAATCATGGATTTACGCATATGAGCCTGAATCGAAAAACCAATCTCGAGTTTGGGTTTACGAAGACGAACCGAAGCCGACAAAAGTTGTTCGTTCTCGCAGCACGATCAAAAAAATGGTAGCCACGTTTGTCTCCAAATCGGGTCACGTGGCGACTATCGCTCTTGAAGATCGAAGAACTGTCAATGCCGATTGGTATATAGGCGTTTGTTTACCGATTGTTTTTGCTGAACTGCGAAAAACCAACCCTAACCGCCGTATTATACTACACCATGATAATGCCAGCCCTCACGCCGCTCAGAAAACAGACGACTATCTGAAGGGCGAAAACGTCGAATTACTGGACCATCCTCCGTACAGCCCCGACCTAAGTCCCAACGATTTTTTTACTTTCCCGAAAATAAAGAATCGGTTGCGTGGTCAGCGTTTTCAGACCGCGGAAGAAGCAGTCGACGCTTATAAAATGGCCATTTTGTCAACCCCCACTTCAGACTTCAATAACTGTTTTAAAAACTGGTTTCAGAGAATGAAAAAGTGTATTAAACACAAAGGAGAATACTTTGAAAAACAATAAAAGTACTTTTATTTCATTAAAATGCGTATTTTTTCCGATTCCCGAAACTTTCAGGGCAACCTACGTAGTTAGTAGTCACCAAAAAATGTGGTCTAACACTTTTCGATATTAGCAGTGAATACAATCGAAAAGGTGTAAATTTTTTGTTGACTTCACGTGAACTCTGCGGTAGGATTGTATAAACCATAAGTAGTGTATGAGAGTACCTTGATCTCGATACTAGGTATATGAATTAATCATCCATCATAATTATCTTGTAATGAACCCGCATTAATGATTGAGGCTACTATGCTATCGAAACATGTTATTTAGGTTCTAATTATTACTTAAAATCAATTGTTTTACTTTTCATTTGGAACCTTGTCAAAGTAACTATTTTAGTATTAATTAATTTAATTACAATATAGATAAGTAAGGTAAGGTGGGGTAAGATGAAACCACAGATGTCATATATACCATTGATCAAGCAAACGTATCTACTTAGCGTGTCAAATGAACTCATGTTAAATCTACTGAGTTGTCCGTCTTTAATCGCAGCGTGCAGCTTTTGGGCGTCAAATTTTGTAAGTTGAAGTGAACAGAAACATTAATAATGCCCCCCTAAGTAATATTAATTGCAACAACACAAAAAAATATGAATACTCAAGGGCCTGAGACATATTTAAAATCATAGGCAAGTAATAACTGCAGCACAAAATCTGACACGCTCGGCCGCCATACAAATGAATGAACTTGTTTCTTCTATCCAAATCTAATTCTGTGGATGAAACGGTTTTTGATTGGGTAAGGCAAAAAGTCGTCCTTCTGGCACCTTCCTTAAAAAAACCTTTTACCTTACCTTACTATATACAATGGGACCATATTACGTACAGTCAATGGCATAAACATGTATACACTTTTTTATCTTATGCCGTTAAAATAAGATGCAAAAGTGTATATATGTTTTTGCCCTTGACTGTACATAAATCTATACACCTAGTTCAATGGTAAGCTCAAATAAGGCTTGTTAAACTAAGCGACGATACTGTATATATCACAGATACATATAGATACTTTAAATACATGGAAAGCAACAAATGTTTGTGATACTGCATCTGCATATAAGACACACAAAATATCCTAACCGGGATTTGAACCTAGAACCTCCAGCCGCATTGGCAGGGTCACTAATCTCATAAATGCTCTCGGTCATTGAATTGACACTGAAAGTGGAGTAGAAAAAACATTTTCCTTAAACCTATTATAACTTTTACCTTATCTACTTTACATTCCATTACCCTACATGCCCATTTTTGTACACTAAACAACTTGGAACAAAAATTAACCGACCTGGTCACACTTTAAAGTGCAATATTGTGACTACTTAGGTTAGGTAATAGATTGTTATGGGAAACAATCAGACCTAGATCTACATTAGGTCCTTGAACGTTCCGTGTGACACGCCTAAGCTATTAGCGAAAGTATTAACAAAACAAATTATGCGTTGGCTAGTAATTGTTTTACGACATTGTAGTTTGACATTTGACAAGGTTTGAGGAATAAGGGGAACTTCGAAGTTCGCATGTTTGGAGCACCCATTTCTGTCAAACTAATGACGCCTTTGTAGGAGTTACAAATATTATTTATTACGCTACTCCGAAAAATAAAATAGAAATTTAGGTAAGTACTCCACCTTTACATACCACATACATTTTAGCCTTATTAATTATATTTTAGAGTCCGAATTAGATTGGACTTTAGACATATTTCAAATGAATCACTAGGACATAACAATCTTGAATACCTAGTTACTTATACCTACTAGATTTTTTTGGAAACAGGTATTAGGTACCCGCTATATCTTTGAGGCCTAGAAAAGCATTATTAATTACATGCCGGCGTTTCATACACTTAACAGGTTTGTTGGTCTGCGTCTTAATAATATTAACAAGTATAAGATTCTTCGACATTCGAATTTAAACCTTGTGACTTTGGCATAAAGTGCTCGTGTCGAATACTTGCTCCGTCCAGCATTAGTAGATACTTTTACCTTACATTGTTTAGGAAAATGATCTAATTGTGAAAAATACTCCCGAAGCCTTTTTATTGCGAATTCGCGTGAGGCACAATTCAATGATAATCATCCGATAACTGGACTAATCTAAACACGATAACAAATACAATTTAAATACTATATTTAGATAGCAAGCCTATAAGAGAAACTGTAAACGCTGGGTGACATTTAAAGCGTTGTATCGCAACCGTAGCTTCAGAAACATTTCAGCGCTTCGCGCTGTAGGTTTCCAAGATGGACAAATTGAAATTCGTAGAAGGCACAGAATTTCCTAAGGAACTGGACAATAACGATCGTCTCGGACATTTCAGACAACGCTTCTTCACAAAGAAAGGAGTCATATACATGTGCGGAAATTCCTTAGGACTAGCCTCTAAGGATGCAGAGGAAACTCTGCAAATCGCGTTAGAAAAATGGAAAGAAGAATGCATAAAAATCTGGAACATTGACGACAGCAAATATTTCTTATACTCGAAATTTCTAGCTAAACTTATGGCTCCATTAATTGGTGTTAATGATGATGAAATAGCTGTGACAGGAGCCACAACAACGACGATACATCAAACGATAAGTACGTTTTATAAGCCGACAAAAGAGCGATATAAAATAGTGGTGGATGATTTGAATTTCCCAACGGACCGCTACGCTATAGATAGCCAAGTGCGTCTGAAAGGCTACGAGCCTTCAGTAGCTGTAAAAGTCGTAAAAAGTGAAGATGGGAAATTTATAGATGAAGACAAAATCATAGAAGCAATGACGGAGGATGTAGCTATAGTATTTCTCCCGACGGTTCTCTACAGAAGTGCACAGATTTTGGACATGAAAAAAGTGACAGATGCAGCTAAAGAGCGTAATATAATCATCGGTTGGGACTTATGCCATGCTGTAGGCTCAATAGAATTGGATCTAAAATCTCTAGACTGTGATTTCGCAGTGTGGTGTACCTACAAATACTTAAATGGAGGCCCGGGGTCTACGGCTGCTTTGTATATAAATAGGAAGCATTTCAAAACATTGCCAGGCATGACTGGTTGGTATGGAAATAAGCCAGAAACTCAGTTTTTGCTGCGGCAGCAATTTGAGCATAACCAGGAAGGTAGCGGATGGCAGATTGGTACTCCAAATATATTGTCAATGGCACCTATAGAGGGAGCATTGAAGATGTTCCACGAAGCCGGTATGTGTAACATTCGCGTGAAATCCCTCCGTTTGACTGCTTATTTGATGTTTTTAATTGAAAAGCAGTTGTTTCCATTTGGGTTTTCGATCGGGAACCTTCGAGAAGATTCGAGACGTGGAGGTCACGTGTGTTTGGAACATGAGGAGGCGTATAGAATCAGCATGGCGTTGAAATCGCAAGGAGTTGTGCCCGATTTTAGGGAACCAAATGTAATCCGCTTGGCGCCTATAGCTTTGTACACCAGTTATGTAGAAGTATACGACATGGTGGAAATTTTGGTAGATATAATGAAACGAGAAGTGTATAAGCAATTTAGTGTGAAGAGAAATTTTGTGGTGTAAAATTGTAACGATTTGTAAAGATTCAATATGATATCTCAAAGTAAAATAGGTACCTACTTATTATTATTTTACTATGTCACGATCACGATTATTGATAGATAAAAAAGAAAAATCTCTGATAACTTCATGCTCCTCAAAATCGAAATTCAGATGTTTTTAGATACCCCAATTTCAAGTAAAACTATCGGTTTTTATATTAGATGCCGACACCGATAGGTAATTGTCGGTCTATAGATCGATCCATGTCGATAAATCATAGCGAAACAAATTGTGTGTGCATCATGTGTATCTGACGGATTCACGGAAAGATAATGTGTAGTCAATCCAAATTTCAGAAGGAAAAAACTTACTTTTAACAAAACAAAGTACAAATTTGCCCTGAAGTTTATAGACATGTACAGTCGACATCAGATATATTGAAGCGGCCAGGATGCTCAAAAATATCTGACCAGTGCTTAGACAAGTTGCCAATCGCTAACGCTTAATCGTCAATCGTAAGCGAAAGACAGCTAACTGTCTGTCGCACTAATATGAAAGAGTGACAGAGAGGGAAAACTACGCTACTAAGCGTTAGCGATTGGCAACTTGGCTAAGCATCCAGGCTTTTATCGCTCGTATTTATCTGATGAAGACTTTACTTTCCATGCATTTTGATTTTTTTTTGTCGCTCCTTTGTCACTGGTAGGTCAAGGTCAAGGTTCATAGGTCAAGGTGCATTTAGACCAAACGAGCATTCGCTCATTCTATCCCCAACTCTACGAAATTCGTTCGTTACAAAAAACGTTCGTCGAAATTCGTTGATTTCGTAGAGTGGGGGATAGAATGAGCAAATGCTCGTTTGGTCTAAATGCACCTTTAGAGGATCTCAAAATAATAAACAAGCGTTGTTTTCATTATTTTAATTTGAAAATAGGCTTAAAACTATTTAATCCGAGTCGCAATGTGATTCGTTATAGCAATTTCTCATCCCTCCGTTCAGATGTACATACATAAATCACACCACAACTTATATAAATTAAAAAATAACTATGTATAGTATAAGAAAATAACAAATGTCAAAACATGAATTTATCAGTTCCCTTTTCTTTAGGGACTTGCCTTAAAAATATTATGTTCTATTTTATGTACAATAATTTACATCACATTGTTGCATGATGGTTAATACAACACTCGATAAATTGCCAACTATTTATTAACATAACTGCCCGATAAACGTAACGACACGTGTGCTTAAAGTGGACTTATGATGGTCTAGTTTTATCGTTCTACGTGTCTCTTAAACACGGGAACATCATAAGCCTGGGTCAAAATTCTTTTCGTTGTCATAATTTGTATCCCTAAAAAACGTGACGCAGTGGTGATTTTTGTATGAGATGATGTTTTGTTTTCAATTTCTGATATATGGATTAAAAGCGTGAAAAAGAAATCAAGTGCACCGGATTTTTTTTAATATACTGAGTCGAAACATTAACTAAAAGCGTGACAGAGTGGTATGAAACAAGACAACGAAAAGAATTTTGGCCCGTCTTCAGATGTAGTGGAAAATCCTTTGCTGTTCGGGTTAATTTTTTTTTGTTCAAGTGACATGCTACATAGATGATTGTAAAAAGTTAATCACTAACAGAAAATGTCCTAAGTAATATTGCAGTCACTATGAGCTTCAGTAATTTTAAGTTTCCCTGAACAATTGTTGGCAAAAGATTATACACTAACCCCCTTATTCATGAACATGTAACCGATATCCTTTTATCCCTTTCCGACTTATCAATATGTCTGTAATACCGAAAGGGGCAAACAATTATGGGGTTGCTAAGTTAGGTTAGGATATGAATAAGAGGGTATATCAGTTGGTATGTAAAACTTTAGTTCAGTGGCAGTGTTACGATCGGGCATAACAAGGAACTACGCAATAGATCACTGTATGAAGACTACTCCGAAAACACTTCTTATGTTAACCGTTTGGATGGCAATGACTGATATATCGGTACAGCAAGTTCACCATAGACCGATATATAAGTCACGGTCCACAGAGCAATATACGTGCATCTACGTGCGTAAAGTCCAAATTCCGTTTTGACACTCTGGTGAAGTGGCGTCTGGTGAAAACGCGGAGGCATCGAATTTTTTAAGTAAAGAATCTGTAGATTCCTTTATTTTTGTTGTCTTTTCTGAAGCTTTAATAGAGTGTTTTTCTCAAATGGACATATTTTTGCCCAGTTAGAGCATAAAATATAGATAATTGTCCCCAAACGAGTGCAGAAAGTGCAAATAAGGTAATTCTCAATCAATATGAATATAAGAAGTGTTTTAGGAGTTATTTCAATGATATACACCTTAAAGGTTCGAATATGAATAAATCGCAGTCTACTCTATCGGAAGCCTATTTCATAATATTACTGTAATTTGATGAAAAACTAGATTATATTCTTTTAAATGTATTTTATTTAGTCAGCGCAGTACTTGTTTTATTTATTATCATTTATTTTTCAGAAATATTAAAATTTTATTTGACAAATCATGTGCGCGTATATGAAAATAGTTATTTAGTGGTTGTCACATGCCTAAATAAAAAGTTACATAATATAACTATTTGCAAGCAATAATCCAGTTTTCATTGTTTAACTATGAGTTTATCCTCGTAAAGCCCACTATACTATTCTTTCATATTTTAAAACACTGTGTAAGATATAGCGCTGAATTTCGTTTGATTGTAAAATAAATTCAACCGAGAAAATGCTACTTTATTGAGTTTACGAACGGTTTAAATTTAATTGAAGTGTGCATTGTAATGCACATTGGGCCTTACGAGGCTTCGGAACTATACGATTTGTGTAAAATTACAGTAATATGATGTGCCCGGCGCGTCTATGAAATGCTAACTGGAGTTCTATGAGACTACATAACAGTCTAGCTAGGTATAGTGTTAAGCGAGTGCAAATAAACGTTTCTCAAATAACTCATATTATTTAGTATCATAAGGAACGTGTCCCAGTATGAGCGAGTATGCGTCGAGCTTTCGATAGAAACGAGCAAAAGATAGTCACGTGTAATTAAACGAGACGCAACGATATTTTATAGTTATCGCTGAGCGATGAACTCGCTCTCTTTGACTTACATGGAAACGACTACCTTTAGTTTGAAAAGCGAAGCTTCGCTAAATCGCTCTTGGAATCGCCGGTGCATCTATATTCACGAATATACAAATTCAGTATACATATGTTTACGCAATAATATGTATTTTCACTATTAGTCAAATCGCATAGCTTGTTTATTAATTATAAACTTTAAAAAATGTGGTTTACATAGAGATCTTGGTATTTATTTGAGAAACATATTGTTTGCACACGTGTAACAAAATACTATATTTATTGTACTTCGAACTAATTTAAACTATATATGTAGTAAAGTAGTTCAGACGACGAGCAAAGTCGTAAAAGTCTTTACGATGTACTGAATAAGTCTGACTTAGAAAAATATAATTTAAAAAGTGAAGCAATTTGCCATATCTTAGGGCTTTTTACCGAGATACTTATATTGTTATGTTGCTATATTAATAAATGAACAAATCATTGATCACTTGAAATAGGGAAGGTCAAAGATGGCCGAAAGATTTGGGTCTGAACTGAACATATTGGAAATGAAATTTGAGAATAATAAATCAAATTGTCATTGCGTTCCCTGTACTAGTACTCTTTAATTAAAATATAATCTTAGAATTGTTCATACAAAACGTGCCAGCACGTTTCACACAATAGAAACAATTTTGCATTTTCATTTTAAATTTCTAAGCAAATAACAACATTTCATATTTTAATGACAGCATAACTTTACTGACAGTCAAACCTCGACAGTCACAACTTTGCCCGTTGACAGTAGTGAGGACTCGCGTATGTATGTCTGTTCGTCTGTTTCACAGCGCGCACGATTGTTCCACAGTCGTGTCTTCTTTCTGTCAACAAAATTAAAAACAATATTAGTTGCTGTGAAAATATTATCAGAGGCGATAAAATATAATCAGATATGCAAGTTTTAGTAGCACGAATACCATATGTATAGAGACGGGGACTTCCCAAAGATTTTAATTTATAGCTATATTGTACTAGATTATTATAGTTATAAATTATGAGATAATCTTAAATACTACAAGACTACAAGTTGTGAGTTTCCGTACACCTTAAGAATACAATGTTTATTTATTAATATTAAAATACAAGCTAGTGAAGTAAGTGTTGTGAATTAGGTACTATGCTCTGACCAACAATCTCTGTTAGTAGAAAAGGAAGCAAATTAAAAAAAATATAGGCGCGTAGAGTCGGCTGCCAGAGGTAGTTGTGGACACCGTATAAATCCCACAATATCGTATCAGATGTGCTTACCATAGAAAAAATCAACTGCGAAAGACTCTGGTTGTCACGGGATTCGAACCCGCTTCCTCTGGATTGCCGGTCCAACGTGCTTCCAATTACACCAGACGACCTTCCGTAAATCACAGCGAATTTATTCAATGGTATTGTGAAGCTAATCACTGGCAACATCTGTACTTAGTTTGGAAGGTACTACAGTCAGCAGCAGATATACCTGAGCGGGCAAGGTGTCCAAGAAGTCATGTACACTTAAATCGTCAGAAAAATATGAACATCTAAGTTATCATTTTCACATACGCTTTCAGTTCGTCACATATATCTTAACATTCCAGTTTTTCTTTAACACGTACACGGTTATTTAATCACAATGTCAATAACGGTTACAAAGTCAGTGGTAACTAAGCACTCAAATTTAAGCAGTTGTCATTAATATCTACACGCACTGCCAATCACATACGTCAGCAGCCAAGGTGCCACCCGTTGCTTAGCAGTTGTTATTTCAATGGTAACTAAGCACCAACATTTTATGTGAATAACTTTCAATACTGTAATTTTTCATTCTGTAATTAATTAGTTCGTTGAATGCAGTTTTTGCAATCCAAATGGCAAACGTATTTTCCTAGCTAGCTTCGGCACCTACCGCTGAACAGCTGCAAAGGAACTTTTCATCACACCTGTTCGGTAAGAGCGCCAATACGCTGCGGTGATGCGCGCCGTAGGTGCGTCATTACGTCATAGTAGGCCGTTAAGGATTTTCATACAACATTACGTCGCACTAGCGCGGTCCGGCGCACGCCGCGCGCCGCGCCGAGATTTCTTTTATGAAAATGATGAAATTAAGTCATCCCTGATTTAGACCATTTTAGAGTAGTTTTGTGAAAATATATTGTTTTATTTACTTTTTTGCATCACAGGTGTGATGAAAAACATTATGCGTACCACGGGCGGTACAAGAATTATGAACTCGTGTGAAGTAAAGCCCGCGCCTTCGGCTTGGGTTTTACTTTCACACTCGTTCGCAAATTCTTACTTACCGCCCTAAATACACAATGTACTATTCTCTGTCACTTCAATTAGGGTATAATAAGAGTGACCATGACAAGTTCTTTCGATTTGATGATTTCGGATTTCGCGGTAGCGGCCCTGAGCTGAGGGCTTATTGCGAGCTACGCACGAAGTTTGGCCTCTTTGTCACACTTACGTTCGACATTGCAAGTGCGAATACAATAGGCCCTCTGGTTATAACTTATTATAAAGAATATTTGATCCATATGTGACAAGGATTGCTTTGACGTCTGACTGACTGACAACTCACGAAAGCAGTGCAGACTTGTCACTGCATACATCTATCTCAGGTTATGGCAAACTATTCAAAATGGATACATTTCTTTAGAATATTGAAATATGACTTATATTTGTAATAACATATTGTTAGGTAATAAATGAAGGTTGCAGGAGTACATTCATTCCGGACCTAATAATTATATCAATATGACGTCAGTAGGTAACGTCAATATTTCATTGCTAGTTTGAGAAAAATAAAATGAAACAGATAACAAACATAAAACATTTTATTTTCAAAAATTGAATGTTTCATACAAGCTTTTTTCGCTGGAGGAGCGTTGGTGGCCCACCGGTAAGGCTTTCATTCCGAAGGTCGTGGGCTCAAATCCTGTCGGCTCGTACCAATGACTTTTCAGAACTTATGTACCGTACCTATGTACGAAATATCATTTGACATTATTTACCAGTTGCTTTTCGGTGAAGGAGAACATCGTGAGGAAACCGAACTAATCCCAATAAGGCTTAGTATACCCTCTGGGTTGGAAGGTCGAATGGCAGTCGCTTTCGTAAAAATCTAGCATCTTCGCCAAATCTTGGGACTAGTTGTCAAAGCGGGCCCTCGGCTCTCTGGCCGTGGCAGAAGCCGGGGTAACGAAAAAGCAGGAAGAAGAAGACAAAGTATTGTCGCTGACTGTGCTTTACTTCCCACGACCAACTTACACATATCGAGACGATTCTAAGAAACCCAAACACAATGGGGGTGGTTGTTTCATCACAAAGTTCCTATGGCTACCTTCCAGTTCCACCATCAGATCAGCTCTTTGTCATAATAATATTGCATTGTCATCAAATTTAAGCAGCTCAATCTAAAATCGGGAAATGGTTCAAATTTAACTTGCAAGATTCGATCATAGACAACGGAACTGAAAACTAAGTTGAAACTAAATTCTAAAAGCTTGTAAAAAGAGAAAAGTAAATAATTTATCCTAAAGTTGACTAAGAAGCACCTGTCAAATGATTGAAGAGAAAAATGTGAGATAGATGTATCTGATGACAAGACTGCACTGCTTTCGATGATTGTCAAAACAGTTACTTAAAATAAGTATAGCTATTTTTCAATCAATATCCAACCATATTTGTACCATACAACGTCTATTTTTCCTTCTTGTTCAGATATATTTGCCTTATTGACTGCTTAGGTACCAGTGGTTTTTTAACAGCTGAGGTATCAATGATTTGTTGTATGTTAAGAAATTAATGAAAATCGACTGTTAAGATATTTGTGACTTGTTAAGCGCTCACAAGTAAATACTATCATGACAGTCAACAACTTTTTGAAAGTTTAAATGTTAACCTCTCTTTGGACACCTCGAGTGTATAGTGACTTCTGATGCTGACTGTACAACCTTAAGCCACTCAAAGACGTGTATCTACCACAATCGTCGTATAAATAACACACTTTAATTAGGTATTACTACAATGGCTAGTTACGGTAATGATTGTACAGTCAGCAGCAGATATACCCGAGCGGGCAAGGTGTCCAAGAAGTCATGTACACTTAAATCGTCAGAAAAATATGAACATCTAAGTTATCATTTTCACATACGCTTTCAGTTCGTCACATATATCTTAACATTCCAGTTTTTCTTTAACACGTACACGGTTATTTAATCACAATGTCAATAACGGTTACAAAGTCAGTGGTAACTAAGCACTCAAATTTAAGCAGTTGTCATTAATATCTACACGCACTGCCAATCACATACGTCAGCAGCCAAGGTGCCACCCGTTGCTTAGCAGTTGTTATTTCAATGGTAACTAAGCACCAACATTTTATGTGAATAACTTTCAATACTGTAATTTTTCATTCTGTAATTAATTAGTTCGTTGAATGCAGTTTTTGCAATCCAAATGGCAAACGTATTTTCCTAGCTAGCTGCAAAGGAACTTTCTCTGTCACTTCAATTAGGGTATAATAAGAGTGACCATGACAAGTTCTTTCGATTTGATGATTTCGGATTTCGCGGTACCGGTCCTGAGGGCTTATTGCGAGCTATGCACGAAGTTTTGCCTCTTTGTCACACTTACGTTCGACATTGCAAGTGCGAAAGAGAGAGGCAAAACATCGTTCGTGGTTCACAATAGGCCCTCTGGTTATAACTTATAAACAGGGCCCGTAACTTTCATGCCGATGACATCAATTTGACGTCACGCTCCATTTAGGGTGATCCAAAATAGTTTTATTGTTTAGTATTAATCATTAGTCGTCAATCATTTTAATCATGTACAAATAAC
>JALPQI010011167.1:0-36847 GCA_025490895.1 Thaumatotibia leucotreta | reverse complement strand
TAGGCAAGTTAAAAGGATGAAGGCCTTGGTACTGCCTTGGTAGCTGGAGTTCCCGAGTTCGAATCCCGAGGAGGTAATTTTTTTGTTTATTTATCACCAGAAATATTCGTTATTTAGTCAAGGTTGCACAAAGGTTGTCGAGAATAGATTACTTCTTAGCGATATGACCGCCTATTGTCTAGTCTACCGTCCTTTCGTTTTAAAGTTTACTTGTTTGAAACTTTTATTACTTGTTAGCATATTGTGTTTCCCTGTTTCTCTTATCGTCCTGCCGCCCAGAGGGCTATTAAAAGGTCTCCTGAAACGAAAGAAATTCTCTTCTATCCTACACTATTAATTCAAAATACACTGGCAAATATTGTCTGGGCGGCAAGAAGTTATCAATATGTTTATAAGACTGAAAAAGAAAACAATAATAGGCTTTCTAAGTTTTTTTAATAAAGGGGTTATTTATATTATACCTATCCCTTGGACCAAAAACTACTGTCAATTCACCGACATTAATTACAGAAATTGCCTCCTGACACAGCGCTCAAGGACCATCCATAAGTGCTATTAATTACAAAGAAAGGTATTTATTAACTGTAATGATATCATGTCTTAATGACTTGATTGTGCGTCAGTTCATTTTACACGTGGACATTAATGATAGTTGATTGGTCTATAAAATATTTAAGAAATGAATAATGGCTGAAATTGCTGTCCCGTCACAAATAATAATACAACTTTTTCTGTCTGAATCAACTTTTTTGTCTGATATTGATATGAAAGGTCACCCGAGTCACGCTGTTTTTATTTTATTTTATTTATTTGGGAAACATACAGCATAAAATAATACATTAATGTAAACAAACATAGTTAACTCATGAACCAAATAAAGCCCAACCGCACCAGTGTGGATAAGGAGGGATTCACACTGGTGGAAAAGAAGAGCAAGGCGCGCAGGGCGCCTCGGAAAACTTTATGTGGCACCGCCGAGCCAGTTAATTCCGGCTTGCGGGTCGCAACACCGTGTAAGGCGCTCTATGTTTCGCGCCTGCATTACTCCGCTGTGCCCGATGATGTGGTGGAGTATGTTCGCCGGAAGACTGGCTTCGCGCTGAGGGTGCAGCAGCTGCGGTCGCGCCACTACGTGCACTTCAGCTGGTTTGTGGTGCCCGGGCCGCGCCCGCTGCAGGACACCATCGCGAGTGCCGACTTCTGGCCGAAGGGCGTCGTGTTTCGGCAGGTCAGGGGCAATCTGCCGAATCCTACGTCAGATCAGACAACGCAACGGAGCCACGTCGTTACGTCGTCGCCCAAATTACAATAGTTTTTAAGTACCTATTTGTTTTGTAATTTTTTAGTTCACAGTGATTTGGTTTTTACTGTTATGCTGTGAAACTTATTGGAATATAAATAAATAAATGAGCCAAAACAGTTTCCACTTAAGAGCTATTACAAAATTCCTTGCTCCGAACAATGATACAATTAGAATTTAAAAAAAACAAGCATTGATAAATAGATAGTGCTAATGATTTATGCAAAGATATGCTAATAAAATTATGCATACATGCGTGTCGTTCATATATGTAGGTGGCTTATTAAGGAAAGGGCTTATTAACACCAGAAAAATGCATGTTTTCATAGTTTAATTAGCATAGTATAAAATAAAATAAAGTCACTTTATCTGTCCCTATGTCCCTTTGTACGCTTAAATCTTTAAAACTACGCAACGGATTTTGGTTAGAATTTTTTTAATAGGTAGAATAATTCAAGATAAACGTTCTTATGTAGGTATACTAACCGTGCGAAGCCGGGGCGGGTCGCTAGTTAATATATAAACCTCTTGACATCAGGTGACCGTAACCATGGCAATAACAGACAAAGTATAATAGTCACAACTATCATACATCATTAGCCTTTGATAGTGCACTGCTGGAAATAGGCCTCTTTTGTTAATTATGCGTAGACGCATTAGGAGGTAAATGCCCATAATCACCACGCTGGGCAAGCGGATTGGCGATCGCAGTAATGTGTCCACTATGATGACGCTGCTGTCCATCATCAATCTTTTATCAAAGAATGGTCAGTGACACTTCAATCCCTTAATCGACTATTACGACATCCGCAGGAGGAGTATTACGACATTCGCGGTATTAGAACTGGGCGCTCATTGCTTAGCCAAGTTGCCAATTGCTAACGCTTAATCGTCAATCGTAAACGAAAGGCAGCTAACTGTCTTGGTCGCACTACTATTAAATAGTGACAGAGAGGGAAAACTACGATACGCTACTAAGCGTTAGCGATTTTCAACTTGGCTAAGCATCCGGATATTTCCTAGTACCCTACCGCTCCGAAATATTGGCGACTGTACCTTGGACTATTCATTTTGCAACGAAACATAAGTAGTAAGTAGCAAATCATCGACTGTTGCAACCAAGTACAGTAAGTTATGTGGACATAAATTGTTCTAAATTGTTCGCTAGTCCATATTTCCTTGTTTTATGGCCACGTTAATTTAGCAAAGTTATGGCAGACATTACTACTGGCTTTGGAAATTATGGCTACCGTTTTACCGACTTCAATGGTACTGAAATGTTTTAAAATATTGTTTTGCTAATTTCAGTGTTACGGAAGTGCTGTGGAATTCGTTTTATATAGGTGCCATCAGATCAATATCTAAAGGTGGAGTTAGACCAAACGAGCATTGTTTGGTGGATAGAGGAAATAACTTCGTTTCGATATTAACACTAGTATTTTCAGAGATTTTCTAAATTAATTACAGAGCTTGTGCACATGGTTAGAGGTTCAAGATGACAGAGAGAGGTAAACGAATGAAAGAGAATGTAGAATGAATGATTCGTTTAGAAACATAATCCCGAGGCAGGGTTATGGTGATTTTACCAATATTTGAATTATTTTAAATCAAGAAGTCCAAGGACTAATGCAGAATCAAATGGGAATTTTAATCACTTTTCGATTTTCTTGAAATTAATTTGCTTCTTCAAATACTTTATTAAATAACTTACATATGAATTCATCAAACAATAATTATACAACAAAAAAAAAATTAACTTATAAACTAACAAATACTCGACGCACACTTTTTAATCGAAGAGCCCACCCCGTGTAGTTCCGGGTGCAAAGGTGCCCATCACACTGGAAGCATTGGCACGCTGAATTGCGATAGCCAACCTCTGCACCAGGAACGACCCAGAGCGGGGGTCCAAACCCCTCTCCCGCAGGCGGCGTCCCACCTCTTTAAAGAAGGACAGTGCCTCCAAACACCAACAACCGGTAGTCTCAACCGCTAATGGGACAAACAAATAATTGGTAAGCACCGAGTATTTGTCTGTCTTACGCACTGCTGCCAACTCAGCAGCTGCCCCTGCCACCCGCATAGTGCGCCCCAAATGTGAGGGAGCAAACGTGCTAACGCACGTTGCATCCCACAACAGGCACTTGCCTCTGTGCCAGGGCACCAGGGTAAGACCGTCTGGTCTCTTTCCATCTGTACGGCAGAGACCGGGTGGCTCCAGCACACAGGGTACGTTTGCCGAAACCAGTGCTCTCCGAACAATATCATTAAGCGCGTGGTGGCGTGGAAACCTCCCTAAACTCCGACAGCAACTCAACGCATGGTGACCGTTGCTCTCCACCATGGTGCCGCAGATGCATGCGTGAGGTTCACATACATCGCAGCCGAGGCGGAGAGCCACTGCTATTCGCAAAGAGTTGTCGTCAAGGAGGGTTCCCACATGAGGAGACGGTAGGGCCTGAAGCCACGCACCTGCCTCCGGTCCCGACACTGCTCTGAGCCTCGCCAGATCCACCCCAACAGCTGCTTCCAAAAGACCGCCGAATATGCGTTTCACCCCAACGCTATCCCACAAACGTTGAGAATCCAGCTTTTCAGGTTCAGGCACCCCCGGGTTGAGAGCCGTCCAAGCCTCCCGAGCCTCGAAAGAGTAGGGAATGGTCACCTTATCACCATTAAATGAAAGAATTTGAGTGACAAGGCCCGTAACCCCACTCGCCGAAGCCAAGAAAGCCGGCAGGCTCACATCCCGTGCGCGCCGTATACCTAATCCACCATCGCGAACTGGCAAAGAAGCCAAATCCCACTGGCTTGCGTTGAGGGAAACATTCAGCAGGCATTCCACGTTCTCTTTCAAAACACCGTCGAAAGCATTAACGTGTTCAGGATATAGCCAAGACGGGACAGTTCTTAAAAAATAGAGAATTGCAGAATTGCATTTCAATTTTGTTATACAATTAACAAATGTCATTAAATGTGCTAAGCTTTAAAGCAATACTTAGATGTTAATTAAGGTTTAAATTTATTAACTCAATGCAAAACATACATTAATAAGTATATAACATTCTTAGAATAAGCATTCACTCATTCTATCCCCCACTCTACGAATTCAACGAATTTTGACGAATCACGTTTTGTGTAACGAACGAATTTCGTAGAATGGGGGATGGAATGAGCGAATGCTCGTTTGGTCTAAATGCACTTTGAGCAGTAGCCATACCATAACTTTGCAAGTATCGGTAACGTTAGGTTTTATTGTATATTGTTGTTCCGGGTTCGAATCCCGGCGAGGGCATTATTTGTGTATTTATTTATCACAAATATTTGTTTCTTGGTCATGGCTGTCTAGATGTATTTAAGTATCTATATGTATCTATCTATTATATATATCGTCGCCTAGTACCCACATCACAAGCCTTAATTGAGTTTACCGTAGGACTAGGTCGATTTGTGTAAAAATGTCCCAAGATATTTATTTATTTATTTATATCGTGCTCGCACTGACATATTGGAGCGAGTGCCCTGGCCTGCTTTACGTATCTAAAGGTGCATTCAGACCAAACGAGCATTCGCTATTCTACGAGTATCCCCCACTCTACGAAAATCAACGAATAACGTTTTGTGGGTTAGAGGGTTAGGGTTTAGGGGGTTAGAATAGCGAATGCTCGTTTGGTCTGAATACACCGTAAAACCTAACGTCTCGTTTACTTTCTAACTCATGGTAAGTCTACAGGCCTCTATTGTTATGACGTTCAAGTGCATGTAATGAAATGTTATCGAAACGGGTTAGGCACTGGTCTCACCGCGAGCTACTAAGCTATGAACTATCGGCTATAAACACCAACAAAAGATACACACTCCCGTGTAAATAAAAGAGGCACGGCTCAGCTGTCAGCTATCACCGCCGGGCGAGTATCGCCGTGTCTCTTTTATTTACACGGGAGTGCGTATCTTTTGTTCGTGTTTATAGCCGATAGTTCATAGCTTAGTAGCTCGCGGTGAGACCAGTGCCTTACTCATGTAACTGATTCGAGTCGACTTAAATTACGTAGTTCGATAATATTTTAATGTGTTTGAGTCTCACGTTAGTTATAACTCCTTGTAACCTACAATATTGTCTGAGAACAGTGCAAATTGACCTATGCAAATACAACCACACGTATTGTCGCTAAATAATGCTGTAAACAACTTGAATTTGCATGTACTATTGTTAACATTGTAGATAAATTATTATGGCGCTATCTCAATGGAAGATGTATAATGGAGAATAAAATTATTATACTTATTAATTTTACCTGATTAGGTCCTTGTCTCTTATGGTTTTGACATAATTATTCTTAGAGATTTTTACATAACTTCACCCATCGTTCACTAGCCAATTTAACTACTTAATCACAATCAATCCGAAATTGTAGTTTTATCTATAAATATTTTTGTTGTATATTTTATAAACAACCTGAAAAAAATTATTTAACTGGACAATTAAAGGACCATGGGCAGATTTGTATGGAGAGTGGACCAAAAACCAACAGAGCTGAAAGTGGTGTCATTAAATAGGTATTAACATCTATTCCATTCCATTCTATGGGTACCATGCTCAATTCCATTGCAAAACGGAGATATTTGCATTTTCATCCGAGTAAATACTATGATGATTGGTGTGTGGACGACGGTGATTTACTTAGGGAGTACCCGCAGAACGCATTACTCATATATAAGTATCCAATGGAATTCAACTTTGCACCTATAGAATGAAATAAAGTACTTAAGCAGACCTTTTTAATGACACTACTCCCAGCTCTGTTGGTTTTTGGTCCATTTTGACGCATAGTCCTTTGCATACTTAAGCTAAGCGTAGTTTTATGAAATACTATTCTGACCACATAATTTTATCGCTTCGTCATAATTTTTACTAATTACATAAAACTTTTAATGCGTTATCCCTGCGTAGTTGATAATGTAAACAACTTTTTCCATATTAAGGGTGTGTTTCAATATTTATGTATTTTCATAAGCAGTGTCATTTTTTGCCTCTAACAAAATTGACAAAACACATTCTCTTCACGTCTTTTCATAAAAAAAAAATCCTAAGGTATGCCAAATCTTTTCACACGACTTAACCGGCAAACTTAAATAACTGTCACCAAAAAACCAATACAATTCAAGCAATACAGATGGCAGATAACCAGTTTGAATTAAACACCACAATGTAGACCCTGGTTGTCACAACTAACACAGGAATGGGTTTTGCATAATTTGATTGAACGCATTCGAGATCTCTATCATTCGGTCATTGTCAAGTTTCCGGTCTCGTTCACCGAATTTACACTTCATTTGAGGCTTACAATAAAGGTACCTAATACCCCTTGTATGGCGAAGCTCTCTTGTTACAAATATTGAATGAGGGATCGCATTAATTCTATTTTAAATTAAGTGTGAATATGAATTTCGGAACGGGTTCTGCATTTATCGGTTTAAGTTGTATTAAATGCTTTCATGTGAATTATGCATGCGTGTTATTTGTTGTTACGGTGTATATTTCATGTGAATTGCCCTGACAGCAAGAGAAAGTAACATCTGATTAAAAACCAGCGATTTGCATTATAAGTTTATTTGCATTTTCAATATGTTTAGGTAGGTACACATAATGGATACTGTTCCTTTCCTTGTTGATTATTACCATAGAGTTATTTTCAAATCGTTGGTTTCCAATAATAACATTATCAATGGTAGTATTAGTTTAATGCTGGTAACATCTTTTTCTTCTTCATATTTAAGAGCTGTGCTCTTGTCGGTGGAGCAATCTCCAACCCATCCGGTCCTCTGCCAACTCTTTAACCTTTTGATAAGACATGAACTGAACCTTCTCTTTTATTTGGTTGAAATTGTTGATCCTCGGCTTTCCTCTCTCTCTCCTTCCCTCTATCTTTCCTTCGATGATGTTTTTAAGGAACAGGTCGTGTCGTAGCAGATATCCAATCAGTCAACATCTTATAAATAGTAATATAACTAGGTACACTGAACCAAATGGCCCTAGGTGACTTTAGAACCATGTAACAGTGACAACGAGTAACAAATTTCAAACAATGTGCTTTATAGCCTAACTTTGACATAGTTACCAAGCAGCCATGGCTTATGTTTGGCAGCAACACTTGGCTTTCTCACAGTTACCCGCTCTTTGATATTCTCGGAAATATCGATTAACACATACAAAAAAAGTCGAATTGAAGAACCTCCTCAAAGTCGGTTAATAAAGGTGCATTTAGACCAAACGACCATTCGCTCATTCTATCCCCCACTCTACGAAATCAACGAATTTCGACGCATCACGTTTTGTGTAATGAACGAATTTCGTAAAGTGGGGGATAGAATGAGCGAATGCTCGTTTGGTCTAAATGCACCTTAACAGACCCTGAATCAAGAGTTCGACGATTTGGTTAGTAAAAGTGACGTACGAGGAACCCTATACGGGTCCTAGAGACCCTAATCGCATCCATAATTCAACAGATGTAAAGCCACCTTATGTTTATGTTAATCGTAATTGGTTATTTCGCTCAGATAACGCATCCATTTTAGACATGCCTTCAGGAATAATATTACCCATGGATTTTTGATTCTGTGCTCTGGTTTAGCCTATTGAGATTTGTTTGACATAGGCGTCCATTTTTTCCGTGTGGTGACGGCAGTAAGAATACATATGTCACCACCCCAACTCCTCATGCGGGTGTCGTAAGAGTCGACTAAGGATTGAAGTGTCACTAACCATTATTTGATAAGAGATTGATGATGGGCAGCAGCGTCATCATAGTGGACACATTACTGCGATCGCCAATCCGCTTGCGCAGCGTGGCGATTATGGGCATTTACCTCTTAATGCGTCCTTGCGCATAGTTAATAGAAGAGGCCTACGTCCAGCAGTGGACTAATATAGGCTGGTAGTGGTCCATTTTTTGCAAATAAACTTGCAGCAAAAGAATGTGCAACTTCAGTAAGCATCAGAACCATCAGGTAAAAGTGAAAGAAATAGCAGTATACTTAATCACAGATTTCATTCGCCATAGTTTTGCGACGAGGACAAGTGATTCTGGAGAGGTGTCGAGAATTTAGAATTTCAATTTAAGTAAAAGTAGGTAACATACAGCCTATACCTAAATAAAACGAGTAAAATAAGACGTTTGTACATTATTTACGCTGCTTCTATCTTTACGCTCCTTTCTTATGATGTAATTTTCTTGGCTGTGTTAAGAATACCAGAAAAAAAAAGAAAACAAGTAAATGATAGGATACTCAATAAAGCAAAAGAAACGCTATGTCCATTGAATTAAATATTCATAGAACCATCCATTTTGCGATGCGTTCATTTTGTTTAGCTGTCAATGTCGATTTGTGTCGAAACTTGTCGCTTGCAATGAAAATGTACGCGTGAGTGTGACGAATTCTGACATTTCTACGTGTGAGGAATTTATTATTGAAAATTTGATATGACTGGCATATAAAATCGGGAGGCTTCCATCCAAGATTACGATGTTATCATGATGATACTATCACTCAACTTTGCGAACATCTTCCAATGTTGTTAGGTATTTGCATAGTTTGACATGCTTTACATAAAATTGATGTTATGATCATCTAAATAGTATCATTGTTATCTTCTTTATTTAAAATAAATAATGTTAACCGTCGAAATTATATCAATAAGGTGAAGTACCCTAATTAAACCGACGTTATCGTTAGTAGGTTTCACCCTAATTAAACATTGGCATCTAATATCACTTTACTATAAGGACGGTCAGTGTGCCACCTATGAATATTCTACTTCGGGGGAGGCCTATGTTCAGCAGTGGACGTCTTTCGGCTGATATGATGATGATGTTGATGATATAATAAGAGGCAGTAACCGTCGTGTCATATTTTATATAATTGCCTATTTATAACGACCTGTTTCAGAATCCTCCAATAAAAATATATCCATCAGATAAAATTATTATTTCCATAAATCATATTAAGTATCCTATTATATAGCGGTTATGTAATGACCTATATTAAGAAACCGGTATCTGTGGATGTACCATAATGTTAACATTAACGTACAGTGCATCATAATATTAACATTAAAGTATCGGTACTTTGTTTTTTTTTTTTTAAATGCATATTCGACGCTGGAAAGGAGAAATTGGATAAGCGACATTTTTGAAGATATTGAGTTATACACACCGTTAGAATCGGCAAATTTTTCCGCGTCGAATGAGCTAGGTTTCGTATCCATCTGACAACTTTTGTGTCGCTTATCCCATCGGTGATTTAGAGAACTTTCGATAATTTTTTACTACTAAACGACTTGGTTTTTGACAACTTTTAAGAAAATGGAGATTAGATAAAATATAATTCAACATAATGAATCTTGGATTATTTTACCTATTTGTCATAACAGGTTAAATTTTACTTGGATATTTTTGTTGTGTAACAACTAATCATCACTTGTGGGTTAGCTATTTCTACCTGACTGTATGATATGTTCTCATGTCGTTTGGACAATTTTACCTTTATCTTAATTTAAAATTAAAGACGGTTAGACAATATTACTTAACTATGATATCTGAACTATTGGCGTTTATCCATTTTTACCCCTACATTTATTTATGAACCATATGTCGCTTAGGTATCCCTTTTTACCTGAATTTACATTATAATACTACTGTCACTTATCCTAACTTGCATGAATGAAATGTCAGTAAAAAAGTTAGCAACAATTTGCATACATAAATAAATGTCTGCTATTTTATTCTTTGTCTCGTTATGTAGAAACATTTGGCAGAGGGGTTGTCCTGTCAATTTTTACTCTGCGTTAAATAAAATGTTTTTGGAACTTTAATAAATAAAAAGAAAAAAGAAATAGGTACTAACTAAAACTATTTTTTAAGTGTTATCATAACGTAATACGATGGATAAACATACCAACAGGTACGGTTGTTAAAAGTAGATAGTTTTCAAGTGCCTCGTTTGTAGGTAGGTACTAACTATTGTTGGCTCAATAACGAGTTACCATTGTTGATTTTGCATGTTTTAACCCTTAAATGCATGACCTTGACAAAGATTTATTCTAATTTGAATTCTGACATGTTGTCAATAGAGTCGAAAATACATGATGCATGATGCAAGAGAAATGATCTCAAATAGAAAAACAAAATATATTTGTTTTTAATACTTAACAATAACTATTACTTACTCACATACTTACCTACTTTTTGGAATAAAGTTATAAAAATACCTAAAACAGTGTCTTTCTTTTTTCACGTGTAAGTAAATTCGTTTACTAGTCACGGAATGTTACTCTTGTAATTGAAATGACTGACTATGAAGTCTAAAATAGTTTCTCATTTTAAGTATATGGATATTTCTTACTGATATATTTATGCTATTTTTTTCAATTTATATATTTTTACCCGAATATAAAATAAGCCACATCGGCAGTTAGATAATTTTAACATGATGAATTTGTTATGTAAGTCTCGGGTGGACTTTTTTACCTTCCTTATTTCTTTTACAACGTGTTGGTTAGATAATTTTACCTGAATCAATTTTTCCGACCATTTTGCTTAAGCGACAGTAAATCCTTAAATAACACTTGAATACGTTAAATAATTAAAACATTACATAGAAAACATATTTATGTCCATAAATAATGCTTCAATTATTTGATTTGGCCTACTAATTCATTTTAATGATTTTTTTTCGAAAATCTCGGCGGTTTTTTGCCTCTCCTGTAAAGTACGCACTGTGTCGCTTATCCAATTTCTCCTTTCCAGCGTCGATATTTATTGTAGGATATTCTTACACAAATTGTCCAAATTGAGTAATTTCAACTGATTTGAATCAATGTAAATAAAGGTAAATTATCATTCTAAAATTATGATAAGGGTGTAGATAAAGTTATGTATGTGACTGTACATAATTTAGGCCTTAAACACTCGTGTGATCTTTAAACCGAAAACCACACTCATGTTTAATGCCTTTTATTTTGCGCCAGGCTGATAATAACTATTATAGGTACTATACTTTTCCCCAGGCATATAAAAGAAAAGGACATCTGTCAGATATTTTTTTTTCTGGAATGGTGAAACAAGCCCTTTATATCTCAAACTGACTATGTCTATGAACTTATAAAGTTACCTTTTTACCATGAAATATGTACGCTACCCACTACCCACCTACGCTACAATTTTCAGCTCCATAATATATCAATTCATGATACATAGTCCTCCAAATTATCTTAAATCCTTTCAGAAATAATACAAACAATCTCCTTAGTTTAAACAATTTATAATCAGTGGTTTCATTTAAGGAAAGTCAAACCGAAGCTCCACGTAATTGCCGACGATTCCGCTAGATGGCGTTAGGAGTATCGTACGAGAATCAAATCTATGATTTATGTACAACATTACAGAACTCCTAAACTATGTCAAAGTCGTATTATCTGACTACTGTATTTATTGCTGTAGTGATTTATTTCAATAACGCAATACGCATAAAGTTCATTGATAAAATCGTTAAATTGTAATGACCATCTGAAGGCGGCAAAGAGCCATTATTTATTATTAGAATAGTACTAACTTTTACTGCAGATGTGACCTTTTGAAACACTTATAATAATAATATACGTATTTCTAATTCATTTTTACATTAATTTTATTTTATTCGATGTTTTAAACTTACTTTTAAAAGGTGTATTGCGTTTTAGAAAACATTAAAAGAGACAATTTTTATTAATAATAATACTTAGCGCTAACGAACCAGGTGAAACGCATTTTTTTTTATTATTTGTCGCAACGCAATAAAATAACCTTTTGCATTTATATAAATAATGTAAGGATAAGGATATTTTTTACCTACAATTTCATTCTACGGGTCTTGAATATCTTCACGAAATAAAAAAGTTGGTAAACACAGATTAACGTCACGCAGAGGAGTCAATCATTCCCGACTCGCGTCTGTCGTCGATGTCATAGGTCACATCGAGACAGAGGGATCGGAGCAGTGAGCCTACCGTGACAAGGGTCGACCTTACCTCTCTCTCGCGCTTGTAAGTTCGTGTGTAAGTGTGATAGTAAGGCATGAAGCAAGAAACAAGGTGTAACAATAATAGAAGGTGATCTGTTTAAGGGACAGTATCGTAATCTGATTAGGAAAAGTTACAGAGAACATATTATTTTGCGAAAACAATATGTCTCTTTTTTTTTTAATCATAACTTATACTGATGATTCCCTCTATTCAGCTAGAGCCAAAATGAAGATCTCTAGACTAAAAATTAGGATTAAAACTTTAGGTTATAAAAGACAATGAAACTCAAATTGGTACGTAGTACAATACAAACAATACGAAAAAATATGTTCTGTTTGGATAAGTCATAAAAGAGGTAGTATGTATACCACAGACCTGTATGATAATTTTAACATGTCAAAAGTATGTTTCGCTTCTTGAGTATAACAAAAAGGGTTTTTTTAAAATCTATGTATTCAATATTTATAGTAACAGTACTGTAAATATTGAATACGGAAGGCGCTGCGTGGGTAGGCCCCCCACAAGGTGGACTGATGACCTGGTGAAGGTCGCGGGAGGCCGCTGAATGCGAGTGGCACAAGATCGGTCATTGTGGCAATCTTTGGGGGAGGCCTATGTTCAGGAGTGGAAGTCTTTCGGCTAATATGATGTTGATGACTGTAAATATTTTATTGACAACTTGTTTTTACTTTAAACTGAATAAGAAGTATGCGGATATTATTAGTAATAAATGTTTTTTACTACGAATAGTTCATATCTTGCAATCAGTTAAAGCTTTTATTAATGACACGGGAAATATGTTTTCCTCCCGTTGATCAGATAACCAAAGAATATAAATTGCTTTAAGTGATACAACCAATTATAGCTAATCGCGAGACTTGTCGACGAACGATAAACTACAGCCCAAGGCGATAAATAGACTTGTTATACGGCTAAACTATAATCGCTGTATTATGTAAAAACTCCCACATTTAAATAATCTCCATCTTAATTATTATCACTCCAGCTTAATTGCATTCATGGACCATAACTCACTGGAATTTATTCACAGCACAAACGGCTAATGTCCTAGAAAGCTAATATTAATATCAATATAATGTTAATGAAAGATATTAAAAACGTTTATGTGTGATTTAATCATAATGTCGTTTTAATTATTCAACAAAACACCAACTTTATCTTTTAATGAGATGTCTCTCAGCTCTCAGATGGAAAGGGAAACGACAAAAAAAAGTGACGCCTCTGTCTCGCATTACTCTATCACCTGTCTTTCAGTCTTTTCGTGTGACCAATTATGCTTTTGACAGTTGAATTTCCAACATGACATGGGCCTTATCAAAATAGCGTTTATTAAAAAACTTGACATTAACAAAGCTGACAGCTCTCGGCTTTGTTATTAATGACGTACGGCGGCTAACGCGGGTTTTTTATGCCATTCAATTAAATGAATTATTTTGTTAGTTACTCCCTGAGGTGTGGGTGGCGTGATCGTGATTGCTATCTTGTTTTACCGAGTCCCGGTGATTGACGGCCTTAATGTGTGCTGGCGCAGTGTTAATCAATCACTCAGTTTATTACGTCTTCTCGTCGAGTGCTGGAACATTTTGTTTTGATGTTACTTTGACGTTGATTGCTTATGCGCTTTTTATGTTTACAATTTACACTCCCACGTAATCAAACATTCATTAATTCCAGTATTCTACTTTGTGAAATATAAAACCTATGAATTTTTCATCTTTTTTGTGCCAATGAATATTCAACAGATACGGGCCATTAATCTTCTTAATGAAAGCCATAAATCAGGGCGTTTTACGAGCGAGAGTAAAATAAAAATAAACCTTTATGATTGGTATGTAGATATTATATTCCAAATAATTCCTTTAATATTAAACATAGAGATTATTATTTACATATAACATTTGGCTGTACAGAGTCACATCGTCCGAGCTAGCGCAGCGCTGGCGATTCACTTACATAAATAACTATGTTACAATTGCACTAATCACTAAATTTGTCATGGCGCGTCCCGCCGTAGAACATGAATTAGAGTCTATCGATATCACAGAAGAAAATTGGACAATACAACATTAATTTATGACGGCACTACACTTGTCTATTGGTGAACGGCGGCCGCGCCCAGCCGCTGCCCGTACATGGCGTAGGGCGAGTAGAAGGGGCCTAGTGCAGGGTTGAAGGCACCATAAGGGGACGCACCGAGTCCAGCAGGGAGGCCAGCCTTCGAGTACGGGTGGTACCGCGAGGCCGAGAGCGGACTCAACGGTGCCGTCGGATACGCGCCGCGCAACCCAGCCGTGGTAAAAAGCGGGTTCAAGGGATTAAGCAGCGATGGTTGCGACGATGAAGCCGTTGACGGCGTAGATCCGTCCGTCGTGTGACTTCTCAAATGCTGCAGCAACTCCTCAGAGTTACCAAACCGCTTCCCGCAGTAAGATTCCCCGACAATCCAGTTGCAAACGTACGGGCGACTTAGTTGCGGGTAAGGTAGCCCGCCGGCGGCGCCTTGCTGTGACAGCGCCATCGCCATTGCAATGTTGTATTTTTGGTGTTCGCACTGAGTGCAACCGGCGGGACAACTGCCGTTGCTCATGAGGAGGTGGTGGTTGTTCACTGAGAATTGGCATCCGGTACAGTAGGGGTCTTTGCACACTGGGACTAGAGTTTCACCGCCGGCAGGCGTTTTGACTCTAGCGTAGCCGAGATATGGGTTTGGGGATGATCCGGGGAATGCGGCGGCAGCGGCGAGCATAGCTGCGTGGTGAGCGCTGAACGGAGCGCCGGCGTAAGGCGGTCTGAAGGCAGGGTTGGCATGCTGTTCCATTCCTGGTGGGCAGCAGAGGCCAGCGAGCGGATTAAATCCAGGTAATCCAGGGAGATTTTTGAAAGCCGCTAGCGGATCTTTGCCGTGCCCTAAAACTTCCAATCCAGATCGGATAATTGGGCTAGTGCCTGAAGAACCAGCGGGCGATGATTTCTGCTCATTAGAAGGGCTATTTTTTCCATGTTCGCCGGATGGTGGAGTGGATTTTCTTCCAGGCGTACTTTTTCCAGATTTCTTCTCATCTGAGCTGTCTGTGCTAGCTTTGGATGAAGGGCGTTCCTCAGGTTTCTTCGACACAACATTAGCTTCGTATGGTTTGAAAGCTAGATGTTTGTTGTCCGGGGTAGAACGCGGTTTGTCTTGTTTCGTGCCGTTTGGCGATGAACGAATAACTGTGTCACTAACACTATTCACTGATTTCTTCTTGTCGAGCGGTGGCAGGAGCGGTTTGGTTGGAGTTGTATCCGCACCAATCTGACTGCAGGTTTGCGCTAAAAGCGCAAGCGGGCTTTTCTTCGAGTCCAACTGTAACAAAGAAATAATATCATTAGTTTCAATTTAAAATGTATCTTAAAACGTTTTTATACAAGGGAGATTCAACTGTTACAAAAGAGCATCAACAATTCTTTAATTATTTTCTGTTGAATATTTTGCAGAAATGTTGAATATTTCAAAATACTTACAGAGGACGGAAGCGGCGCCAAATAATCAGGCTGTAAATATTGATTAGGATTAGCCATCATTCCTCCGTCTTCAAGCACCACCATTTGGCTACAACTTTTACTATCACTTGTAAACTTCACTGCGATCACGGAATGCCTCAAGCTCAGTAACAGCGAGACGCGTGCGTTCGAGTCGGTGGTTGCGAGAACTGTGAGCCGTTCCCCACCCGCCGCCGGGTCCCCGCGGGCCGAGCGAGACGGAGCTACAGACGAGCTTTGTTAAAGCGGGAGGGGCTGTCGCTGCAGCGTACGGCGATAAAAAATAAAGCGGAAACGACACATAGCTGCATTGCGGTAGGGTGAAAAGGAAAGGTGGCTTCGCGGGTGCGGATTGAGACGTGCGCGGGTGTCGGTCCGCCACCCATGACGCTTTGAGTCGCCGCCGTACCTGACCGCTAGCGTTTTTAGTTTTTACCCGCGTTTATTACCGCGTCATCGCTTCACATTCGGTAGGTATACGAGTACTTTAGTCAGATGTAGGTGAGGATATTTAATTGACAGCTAAGTCTATAACGTTAATGTTAATCCGACACTAAAACCTGTCAAACACGGGTTCCGACCCTCCGTAGCGATCAAATTAAATATGTCAATTTGGGGACCCATATCAACAGCTGCGGACGACGTCGGCCCTTTAGAAATATTGCTTATTGTGTCCAAACAAAGATACTAAGTATAATGTATGGGCGGAGGACAGGGCAGTAAATAACCCGCGGGCTGTAATATATTTGACAGCGCGCGGACACGCGAGACAAAAAACAAGTTTATTGCAAAGTCGAGGTCGAGGGGACGGTGGGGTAGGTAGGCTATGAAAATGCTTTAAATAAACTTTTATACTTTATGGAAAAACTTGTTCTTTTATAGGGTCAGTCATGGTTGTTTTCTAATTTTTTAAGTATCTGCATGTCTTTCTATGGACTGGTCATTGTGGCAATCTTTGGGGGAGGCCTATGTTCAGCAGTGGACGTCTTTTGGCTGACGTGATGATGATGATGATGATGTCTTTCTCTATTACACTTATTAGTAGTTAAGTACACGCTTTATTAAAATAATGTTGATTTATTTACTAATCAACTAACGTTACAAATTAATTTAAAAACTTCAATGTATTTGACGATAAATACAATTGAAAAAAAAGGGGGAAAACAAGAAATGTATTTGAAAATAAAGCTTAAATTGACCTAGTCCTATTGTAAGAATGTCTGACATCTCAATTATTCTGTGTAAAAAAATGTCATGTTGATAGTTTGTGTCTTTAGTACCAATTTCAATCAAAAATATCAAAATCGTTTATCTCGTCTTCATAATACCAAAAAAATAAGTAGGTAAGTAGAGAACAGCGACTTATCTATTATTTTCAAATCTTTAACTTTGATATATATCTTGTGTATTATTTATTGTCGGCGCTTTTGAAAGTAAAATGTAGAGCTTGATAAATTAAACGGACAATTATTTATCAGTTTTTACGACATCAAGCTATCCGCCATACATTAAGGTTTTTAAATTAAGTGCGAGCTAAGTACAATTAAGTTAATTACACTTCATTTTACGTTTAATTTAATACTCGATACGAAAAGAAGTATTCAGCTCATAATTCTAAAATAGGAGTGTATTTTTTTAATAATTACAGTTTAAATTATAGCTTTAGACGGCTATTATACTTGCTGCAAAATAAATGTTCTGTAGAATTGTAGATATTGTGCATTGCACTTGAAGTCTTCTAATAACATTATAGTGCAATTAAATTGTTATATTACATTATGGTGATCCAATATTGGATGTTATTTTTGTTGTATAACGTTATAAAACAAACACATTTAAATATTTAGTGAAACGATATAAATAATTGCTCGACATGTTTCGATCCATTTAGAGACATGATGAGGATCCTCTAAATGGATCGAAAGATAATATGTTAAAACAGTATTTATTTGTTTAACACATGATTTTTGTATGCTATAAATTGAATAAATGCTTAGTTTTTATGTATTTGTGGCCTTTGATAAAAAATAATAATCTGGGTTCGTGTTATTTTTATATTGTGTTATAAAACGGACGTTTACGCATATAAAAGTTTGTACAGCACATGTTACTAACCAAACACATCAAAAGAGGATTGAAATGCTTACAAATTGATATGTAACACATATTACAATTAATGTTGTAAAAAAATAGTGTTAAAAAAACTAATAAAAAATCTTTAAATAGCTCCCCCGTAAAAAGTACATTTTTGACTTGTATCGCTTTTGTATTTAATGGACTATTATGTCGAGCAATTATCGACTTAAACTAGGTGAGTAACCTATTTCGCTAAACATTGAAATATGTTCGTCTTACGTGAGTAATATTTTTTAAAAAGGTATAAAATAAAGTGTGACGTGTCTGTTACAGAATACTACATTATCTAAGATAGAAGGATGATGTTATGTAACATTACAAATGCCGATGTGGGCACACCATTATATTTAAATAATATAGGAGGTAACTATTAGGTATCAATGTAATAGAGTTTCTTTAGCATTATTCCTATTTTGAATTCAATAATAAGTCTTAAGTCATCATCAATAAAAAAATGCGAACGATGTAAACATCAACTTTACTTAAAAGGTCTTTAGTTTCCCTACGTCACCAAACATTGCTAAATTCACCTATTTCATTCTAACCACTGTGTCTCAAACCATGAAAACAATAACATTGTGTTCTGGAATATGTATCATTTCTGTACCAACATGTTTGTCACTGGTTGCTTACATAGATCACTAGGTAAGTTGCACATTTTTTTTTTCATACAAAGTTTTAATTCATCTTGAATTACACTAGTAAAAACATTTATGACTGTATGTATGATGGTTAAACTAATTCAACTATGTTGCTGTGCCCTTGCAGGGCGTCACATGTATACCTAGTCTTAATTCCATCTTGTAAACTGTAATGTGACTTGCAATAAATGTTTTTGACTTAGACTTTGGTTTCAAACATATTTAAAGTGCTTGGTCTCTTCTTTGCTTCATATAAATTTGTCTATCTGTTGCAAAACTTGTCTAATGGCCTATGTACTAATAAATAGCTATGTTTCTAGACACACGTGTTTATTTACTTGAAAACATCAAAATCATAGTAAAATATTATCGAACCGGGTTACTCACGTATTTAAGTCGATGATTGCTCGACATGTTTCGACCCATTAAGAGAGGGTCCTCGTCCGGAGCACCTTCGGCCAAAGCCCGACACATAGGTATTATTAGGTACATAAATACGTGAGTAACCCGTTTCGATAATATTTTAATATGTTTGAGTCTCACGTTAGTTATAATTCTAAAATATCAAAATCACTTATCTTTCTAATACTAAAAACTTTTTTTTCTGTCAACGTTATCCCCGATTTAATGATGAATGACAGTTTTCAGATCCATCCTTTAACAGCAGTATCGGCCCGTCTCATCCAATTACACGCCGCGTCTAGCCGAGTGTAAACACTCCTTTATGTGGGTACAAACCAAATTGGGTTCCATTTTATAGAATGTTCAGTGATACGAGAAAGCAGTTTGAAAGATTTCATTCTGTATTTAATTGGACGAGAGGTTTTGTAACAGCGGTTTATAGGCTTATTGAAAGAATAGTCCTGCGATAATAAAGAAAAGCATTTACGTGAATGTAAAGCATTATACATGCGGTAAACTTACACAAAATTGCCAGGCATGAAAAAAACGGAAATTTTTTTACTTGGCAGCCTTTTCTAATCTTCAGGTCACAATTATAAAGATAAACATGATATGCGATATAAGAAATGCTCAAAATAGCATTTATAATTTATGGAGAGCAGATAACTCATGCTCATTGCCGTGTGGTGACGGCTGTAAGAATACATTTGTCACCACCCCAACTCTTCCCATAGGTGTCGTAAGAGTCGACTAAGGGATTGGAGTGTCACTGATCATTTATTTATCGAAGATTGATGATGGCCAGCAGCTTCATTAGACACACTACTGCGATCGCCAACCCGCTGCCCCAGCGTGGCGATTATGGGCATTATGCATACGCAATAGGAGAGACTGTTGTCCAGCGGTTGACGGATAAAGGCTGATGATAATAATACTCATACTTAAAAAAAAATGTAGCAACGAGTATTAGCTAGAGTAGTTTGGTTAGGTATTTAAAAAAAGATAAACAATCTTGCAGTATCTTTTTATTGAAAAATGGATTTTTAAATCCAAACTAGGTACTTAATGAATCAAAACAATGTAAATCACTGTATTTCCTTGTTATATTATGTATATTTGGTAAAACTTATTTTCTACTTGAAGTTTTCAATGACAAGATACTGCAAGACTGTTTACCTTTTATTAAATACCTAACCAAACAGAGTGCAGAACGTTGTCAAAATTCAGAATTGGCGGACGGACAACTAAATGACCCTATAAATAAAGGTGCCTGTTTCTGGTCTATTTTTACATTTACCCAATTGTATATCACCATATTTATTGCTTTTCCCTAATCCGCAAAAACCGGGGTTCGAACCCGGAGATAAGGCATTGTGCGCAGGCGCCGCGCCGGATGCGGCGACATCAAACAATCTCGGCCGGTTCGGGATGTTTTACAAGCTATTTGAGTAAATTTAATTTAAATGTGTTGAGTTATGTAAGGAAAGCTTTAAGTTTTTTCCAAGTTTCAATAAATAGGTTGCGTGGAGTCTTCGTTATTAAGTATTTTATTAAATATTTTGATATGATGAGTTGTATACTGCAAACCGAACTTATTTATATTTTCAGTAACAGTTGTCATTTATTATGCAAGTCTTGTTGTTTGATGAATGCCGATTGTTGGTGACGGGTTTTAAACGCGTTTTAGATAAGTAGATGAAAATGTGTATTTACATTGTTTTTCAAAACTGTATAATTTATTGACATAAATCCTACTATCGTAAATTCGTAACATATCTAAGATTGACCCTTGTGGCATTGTACCGACGATGCTATTATTTTATATTAATATTATAGGTGCATAATTATGGTTTTCTTTGAATAGTAAACACCTAACAAATGGGTCAAAATTCTTTTCGTTGTCTTGTTTCATACCACTTTATCACGACTGCTATCTCGACTCAGTATTAAAAAAAATCCGGTGTAGGTACATACTTATATTTCTTTTTCACGCTAGATTTTAATCCATACATCAGGATGCTTAGCCAAGTTGCCAATCGCTAGCGCTTAGTAGCGTATCGTAGTTTTCCCTCTCTGACACTCTTGCATATTAGTGCGACAAAGACAGCTAGCTGTCTTTCGTTTACGATTGACGATTAAGCGCTAGCGATTGACAACTTGGCTAAGCACCCAGAAATTGAAAACAAAACATCATCTTATACAAAAATCCCAACTACGTCACGTTTTTTAGGGACACAAATTAAGACAACCGAAATAATTTTGACCCAGTTATAACTTTGTAGACGAAGTCTGAGGTCCTATTAGTGCTAATTCCCATATAAAGGGCATTTGTTTGTGTATGCTTTCACAAATCCTCGTTTTTATGTCAATATAGTTATTCAATGTAATATTTTCATAATTAATTTAAGTTTTTCTCTACTGTTACTTATATTCATTTAACATCCACTTCACAGAGCTTACAGTGAGACTTGGTTGATTTTTGAAAATTTCCCATGATATTAAAATAAAATATATACAATGCTATTGATAGAGCACTCTTTATATTAGGATTATTAGGGTCACCACATTACTTACTTTCAGTTTTGACAACCCTACAAAGGTAACACGGTCGTAAACACAATATGTTGTATGTCAAGTGATACGTCAGTATTGAAAGCAGGCGCAGCTGTCAAGAGGCACACAAAAACAATCTTCCAAATTCCTCAACAATACCAATTCTCGACCTTTTTCTGTTTAAAATAAGAATCACGGTGCATGCTTTATTTGATTTGCTTTCACTCCTGAAAACCAAACAATGTATACAGTTAAATTACTCAAATATCAACCTTAAGCAAAGCAGATAAAGTATGTTGGTTTGGCATAATTTTTATGGTAAAAATCTCTCTGAAGGCGCCCGCGCTTTGATCTAACACCCATTAGCGGGTGTCTGTTGATATTGATGAGTTGAGAGCATCTGAAGTATGCCCACTGTGCACCAAGTGAGTGCAAATGCATTTAAAACTTGTGTTGTGCTTTGAAGTTTTGTTCTAGAAGAGGTTTAATTTTAACCTACAAAAGGTTAGTATGTATTTTGTAGGACAAAAATGTCCACACTACAACATCGTAAAACCTTTTTGTTTTCTAGTGCCGATATCATAGGATTGGTAAGTGGCAATGAAAATTGAATCGTGTACACGAAAAGGCTTATTGAATTTGTTGTACATTTATTATCACACTGCTTAGAGAACTTTTATTATTTCAATCAAAATATTCAATTACTGAAGTGGCAGTGGGCTGGCCGAGGCCATATTGCCCGTAGAACCGACAACCGTTGGGGTTAACAAGTTCTTGAGTGGTGACCGCGTCTCGGCAAGCATAGTATTGGACGCTTTCAGTCAAGGTGGAGCGACGATTTGCGCAGGGTGGCTGGCAGGAGCTGGATGCGAACACCCGAAGGGAAGGCCTATGTCCAGCTGATGAATGATGGTTGGATTCAATTACTCTAGCAGAAAAACAAATGAATTAAGAATAAAGCTTGTCTTTTCTCCACTCATGTTTATCATAATTTATAGGGACAACTAGTGACGTCTCCTTGCATCTCCGTCAGGGATTTTACCCCACGCAATATTTTAATAAAATTTAATAACCAAGATAATTTAACGTTCAATAGTTTTACAACTTGCTCTGGGGAGGTCCCAATGAAATATTTTTTGTTGCTAGTTTTATTACTTACACAAAACATTAACCATTGACAGGATAGGAATTATTATTTCGAATCTATGTAAAAACAAACTGGAAATGTAGACGCTATCAATTCTTAAATTTTAAGAACTTTAACAGGAAAATTGTGCCTTAATTATTGTTTTGAATACTTCAACCTTATCAATAATCTACAGACTATTTAAAACGAAGGTAAATATGCCTAGGCTTGGTGTACATATTAATTTATATGGAAAAAGATAAAACTGAACTTTAGATAAGCACTGCATTAAAAACGTAGTAAAACCATATGCCCATTTGTACTGAATAATAATTTCATCGGGTTAGAGACGGAACCAACTACACCTAAAAGTTGGTTTTGACAAATCGTATTTTATGCCAGTGGCATAGAAAACTATTTTCTAAAAGATGTTATACCGAAATAGATGGTTCTGTCTCAAAACCGGTGATTTAGTGTATATTGTACCTACCACAGGTACGTAAAACTCCGTACAAATACTAATCTTATTATTATGAAATGATGTCTTTTATGTATCTGCAATATCACAGACCGAAAATAAATCTTATATTTTCTAGGTATATAAAAAGATAACGGCCTTTTGAATTATCTATTCATTTTCATGTGTTATATTATAATGAAACACTTTTAAGATGTTGCTCCTACAACATCCATCTCTTTATAGTCTTTATTCTTCGAAACATCTTACTCTTTTTTTGTGTTTAACTTCATAGCATAATTTATCATTGCTTATCAATCTTCCAGTTTCCTCTTTACTTAGACAGACATCTATTGTATAATTCAGTGATCTCTAAAACGTTATCAAACAAACTATCATAGATAAGCTTGCAAAATATAACAGAGTCATTCACGTACGTCGTTTATCGCCGTCGTAAAACCGAAGACAAACATCTTGCATCTTCCTGTGAACGGAGGGAAATACAATTTCTACGAAAACAGGAACATAATGTACACAAGCGTTTACTTGTCTGTGCTTAGTACGAGTTTGTATTTATATGAAATACTTTTTCTAAAAACTCCTTTTTGGGGATATTCAGATGTAGTGCATGTTGCGAAATCTACACTAGACCATATTAAGCATTTGTTTTCATTAGATGATACACAAAATATATCATTCTTTTAGAAAACGTATGGTAAGAAATTGCTGCAACAGTCAAGCCTTTGCAAGATACTTGATCTTCAAATGCTTATGATTTTTGGTCATCACTCTTGTTGTGTCCGCTTTAAAGTTAAAACCAGGTTTAATGTCTTAAACCATTTTTTTAATTATTTTACGATTTCTTTAATAGCTAAATATGCAATAGAGGATATATCATAAATTACTCCATATATCTAAACTTATGAGTTACAAAGAAAGCGCTAATTATAAGCGCTAATAGTTTAATCATTCATACCTTTTTTTAGGTTTTGTTTCTTTGCTAGATTACTAGTGCGGCTTCAGAATGATTGAATTGCGCATCTACTTTGACCAAATAAAAAATCCTAAGATATTCTTGCTACCTACTAAAAAAGTAAAAGAATCTACATCAAGCATTTAACCGCCAGTTATAAATCTTAGCATTAGACCAAATTCACCGAACCTGCGTCTTATTCCTTTTTCAGCTCCTGGCATTTGAATCCCTTTGATCTTCGTTGAGACAACAGATCCTATGGCAGAGGTGTCGATTTCACAGGACCGTATGTTATGGTTGAGTGCCCTTAGCATTTTATTAGTAAGCGCTTAGATTCCCTTTATAGTTTCGTCAATGGTTGTGCTATATATAAATTTAACTTTTTATTAAAATAAAACTTTTTTGATACAACCTTTTATCGCTGTACTTTCTGTAGTTATTTCCTAGGACTCATTAGGGCCATGTGGTGACGGCAGTAAGAACACCTTTGTCGCCACCCCAACTCTTAAGTAAGAGCAGACTAAGGAATTTCGTCACTGACCATTTTTGATAGAAGATTGATGATGGGCAGCAGCGTCATCATAGTGAACACACTACTGCGATTTCCAATCTGTGCCGATTATGGGCCTCCTAATGCGTCTATATGCATAGTCAATAAGAAAGGCTTACGTCCAGCAGTGGATTGAGATAGGTTGATAATGATGACACATTAAGACGAGTCTACGACCCCAATCTCGATAAGGACATTCGTAGTTTCGTTACTTTAGAATAGAATTAAATATTTGTAGACTTCGTAATACTTAACTAAACAAAAAACACGTACTAAACTAACAAAACAGAAAAAACAACACAGCAAGAAATATGCTCTTCTCAGCGTGATGCTGGCATGAGCCAGCGCTGATTTTACGATGAGACCAATTTAGCCCCCTTCCGACTATGATGTCTGGTGACGATGATGACATCAGACCGGCTCCATTATATAGTTATCCAACTGACATTTGTAAAAAAAAAATTTGCTCGATCGCTAAAAGTTAGCTGCATCAAAATTAGCTAACAAGATTTCACCCGAATACATACCCATTGCACATTTTTGTTTTCTTAGCATGTAAGGGTGTTCCACTGCTGGGCGAAGACCTCTCTATCACATCTCCACATCCACAGCTCTCGGTTTTGTGTCAATTCTGACCTTGTTGACGATGGCGTCTAGGTCGTCCCGCTGTCTCCTCCTGGGCCTGCCCCATCCCCACCTAGCTTGCGGCATCCACTTAGTGGCTGTAATAGCCTACCTTTCTGGATGCATGTGGCAGACGTGACCGGTCCAATCCCACTTTAGCCTGGCAGCCTGTTCACCTATGTAAGCTATGCGTGTTTTGGAGCGCAGTGTAATTTTCCGGATGCTATCTATCCTCGTAAAACCTAAAATGAGCTCCATTGCAGATGAAATAGGTAGGCGTGTAAAAAGATAAAACATTTTATTTAGTGTTATGATAGATGTGAGGACATGCTTCGGCATCACTAATGAAACTTTCACGTTAGATATTATTACTACAACATAACAATTCATAGTTACTGCTTCCAGGAAACCTTAACCAAATAATACTTGACCTTACTCTGTTTGTTCTTTGTTCCTGTAGAAAATTAAGGTCGATAGCGGTCATAAAGGATGTATTGTGACAAAAAGACCCACGTCTTACTTGCTCATGTGTCTTTTACTTAACACAGTGATACTGTAAAGGAACAATTGAAATGTATAGTACGTGTCCATAGTCTATAGCCGCTTATCAATTACCATGACAACAAACGATCCGCAAAAATAATTTAAAATTCTTAATGACGATTCCATATTATTGTGACACGTTTTGAATTTGATAGGAACTTCATTGAAAAATCATCACAGCTGAAAGAGTTCCACAGCTAGACAATCTTCCTTTCATGATTACCACAACGGCCGATCCTGCGATATCCGCATCCGGAAGACTCTTGTGACCTTCACCAGGGCATCAGTCTACCTTGTCCTTGAATGTATACCTCCACAATTTTAATACCCGTTACCAACTCATTTGACAATTCTAGCTTATGCAATATAGATGTAATAAAGATATCTCAGTATACCACGTTTGCAGAGATTACAATACAAGTAATATAACATCATACTTAAACAGGCCAGATAAAGCACTTCAAATCCAATCCATTACAAATATCAGTAATGATAATAACGATAAGAATTAAAAGTCAATCCACTAATGATACGAAAGTAAGTCATCAAGATACAGAAAAAAACCCGGCGGCACCTTGCTAATAAATAATGTGAGTCAAAATAAATTTCCCCAGAGCCGTATTAGTATTTATGGTGGCAATAAATATGGCCTTTTCAAATGCCGCATGTTGTAAATAATTTTCAGTGTGAGCCGTTTGCATAGGCACTTGTTGACTGGGGCCAGGAAAATGGCGTGCGCGATAATGAAATCCACTAAAGATGAAAAATGAGATATAATTTCAATTCATTTGTCAGCCTCCGTAGTTAGTAGTGACCCTGCCTACGAAGCTAGAGGTTCCGTATTCGAATCCCGGCAAGGGTCTTATTTGTGTATTTATTTATCACAAATATTTTGTTACTTGGTCGTAGGTGTCTATGTATTGTTGTGCTATATGTATCTATCTATTATACCGTGGGACTAGGTCGATTTGTGTAAGATGTCCCAAGATATTTATTTTATTTATTTACACAGTGTTTCTATGTTTAGAATCAACGCGACGTAATGGTATACCAACCGTTTGTGTAAGTAGCAACAGGTCGAAATTGAGCAGCAATCATAAAAAAATATCAATCGTTTCTTTTGTTAAGTACTCGTATCATACAAGTATACTGGTGCGACAATTTTTTGGCCGGATTTGTTTCTTGTTTTACCTTCTATTATTCACACGGTTTCATGAACTTCACTTCCTCCCATAATATTTGTACTTAAGTACCTATATTTTGTGCGTGTAAATGTAACAACGTATCTATTATGCTCAATTGATCTTCCAAAATGACTTGTCTTAACAATATTTCCACGAATTTAACATTTTTACTTTAGCTATAGTTTTGCAATCAAGACATGGGTTTGAAATTGTTCATCATAAGTTGTACGATCTTGATTTTATTTCAAATATTTAGCAGGATTTCATGTTGACTACAAATGCGAAAATAGCTACAATTTTAATTGTATTTTGCGTGTCCCGCCCCGCTTATGCCAAGTATCCTGGCCCCAAAATCGACGTCGGCACAACTCAAAAGGCGACAAGACAATACTTAACGACGCTCATAACGACGTTCATTGTCGATCACAAGTCGGCGCCGACTTTGCCGGCCGAATTGTGAGCCAGCAAAACATTGCTGGTGTTACCACAAAGAGTTGTCATAAAACTTTATTGGCCTACCAGATCTATTTTTACGTGGTGTTTTTAGGATTTTGGGTGTCAAATTTATTGTAGCGTTGTACTGGTGGTGTAAATATTTGAAAGTAAGCAAAGGACGGCATGAGGAAAAGGGAGGTAAATGAAAAAAACATGGATTGACAAACACGCATCACATCATCAGGCTATGAAAGGCCTCTCCTATTAGTATCCATTAGGAGGTAAATGCGCATAATCTCCACGCTGGCCAAGCGGATTGGCGATCGCAGTAATGTGTCCACTATGATGGACTCTGCTGCCCATCATCAATCTTTTATCAAATATTGGTCAGTGAAATTTCAATCCCTTAGTCGACTCTTACGACACCCTGCCGCAGGAGTTGGGATGGTGATGTATTCTTACTGCCGTCACCACACGCTATCATCAAACTTTCTAGCAACACTTTTGTCCGCCGTTTGTATGTAAGCGTTTCTTTCTATTGATATGTTTAATATAAATAGTTAAGAACTTATTTAAACTTATCACAAACCTAAAGGTGCATTCAGACCAAAAGAGCATTAAATGCTCCCGCTCGACGAAATCCACCAATCACGTTTTGTGTAACGATCGAATTTTGAGTGGGGGGTTAGAATAGCGAATGTCCGTTTGATCTGAATGTACCTTTAGACTCACATGTATGATCCTAGTAGATTTGGTCCCAAAATTATTGTGCATACCTATACTTAGTCATATTAAAGGGTTTATGATAATTATGTTCGTCCTTAGTTGATGTTTTGTGTTGGCGGTAAACACGTTCTTGCTATATATTATTATATTACGTTTTAGTGAGAACTTTCAAGGGAGTAGATGCATGTTAAGGAGCATTTCATGGACTGCCCCGTACAAACGCGTGTATATTCTGATAATTTCAGTTTTCTTCAGAGCTATTAGTTAAATATGTACCTATGTATATATTTTTCAACATTATTGACTCATCTGGTCACGAAAGAGAACTTCGATAAACCCACAATTATGAGAAAAACCGTGTTCGTACCGGATATCGGTGGACTTCTTCGTGGAATGCATCTTAAGCTTTTTTTCCAAGAAATAAAATAATCTTAGTCATGTAAGGAATTCAGGGTAACGTTGCTATGGATTATGGAAACCATGTCGTTTGATACGCCAATTGAAAAATATGTAAATGCAAATATGAATTCTTAACATTTATGAATTTAGTATGTCCATATTTCTCTAGTTGCTGACTCTATAAGCATAAAACTTACAATAGTGTAAAGAAACGAAATTATTTTTTTTTATCGTGTATTATATTGTGTCGGTAGAAAAAAATACATACTTGCTGCCCAGTAGACAGGTAAAGAAAGAAGACCAAAGGAAAAAAAAAAGTCTATTATTGCAAAAAGGATTTTTAATTGGTTTAATTACAGTGGAATGCGCTATAAATAATATGTATATTGTATATAAATGCCTAATCCGTTTTATGTTCAATATAAATATAAAACGTTCTTACCTTCATGCTTCGTGATTCTAAGAATATAATGTAATAAAATATCTCCACCAGTATTATAAACTACTTCGGTTTGCCAGCTGTATTCAGAAAACATTTTATAATTATTTATTCTAGACGCATTTATATAATATGTATACATTTAATTAATTATATATGTAGATTATATTAATTAAGAATGTTATTCTTACAAACAAATTTTGTTTCCCCTTTTTTACGCAGTTAATGACCAACGGGGCGGCACGCAGGGTAGTGGTAGACGGGCAGATAATGCACTATGTCGACGAGTATCCATATTTAGGCCAATTAGTCTCTTTCAGCCAACGACAGGAGAAAGAACTCGAAAGGAGGATCCAAAACGCTTGGAAGAGCTATTGGTCTATGAAACATCTACTAAAGGGAGACCTACCGCTTACCCTTAAGCGGAAACTCGTTGACGTCTGCATTCTGCCTGTCCTAACATACGGTGCTCAGACATGGTCATTAACAGAACTGCAGAAGACCAAACTGAAGGTTTGCCAACGAGCCATTGAGCGCAGCATGCTAGGAGTAAAACTTATCGACCGAGTCCGGAACTCTACGTTGCGCTCAAAAACCGGGATCGTTGATGTGGGAGCCAAAACTGCCAGGCTAAAGTGGGACTGGGCCGGCCACGTCTGCCGCATGCATCCACAAAGGTGGGTCATTCTAGCCACGGAGTGGAGGCCGCAAGGGCGACGTGGGCGTGGCAGGCCTAGGCGTAGGTGGCGGGACGACCGACGCATTTCTTAACGACTGGCCACAAATTGCTCGCGACCGGGATGAGTGGAAATCCATAGGGGAGGCCTTTGCCCAGCAGTGGGACACCTTACAGGCTACATAATAATAATAATAATTTTTACTATATCATGTTTGTTATTTGGGAATATCAAAAGGTACACGTATTTCTCGACAGTTGATTTTATCCAAAGCAAATCAAAATTTACATCCTTCCCGTACGTTAATTCAAAAGTTTAACCATATACCAGTGCCATGCTACACGCATGAATACAATAATAAATGTGGGCCACCATAAAGATAACGATAAACAAAATTTCAACCCTGCGCCTCCCTTTTTTATTGGCAGGGGCAATTTGAGACGATGTTTTCTGCCTGCATCACCACAATAACCGTTCACATAATTTACAATACAGTGCTCCTTATCTCGTTGACATAACGTCGTTTTAAATAAAAATTACAGCTGATGAACGGTATTATGAAGTTGGTGTTGATGTAATTTATATTCCGTTGAAGGTTTAGTATGAGTTTACGAAATTGTTAAAGATAGATAAAGGAACGATATTTACATTGGGGTGTGGGGCCGAGCTACTAAACTGACAGACGTTATGGCTGTCACTAAAATAAATGAATGGGACATAAATAAGACGGTATATCTCGATTCCGTGCACGGATTTATTATGATAGTAATGAATAGTTTATGGTTTGGATTGTTTGTGCTAAGACAGCGGAAGTAATGACTCTTTCGCTATTTTATGATAGCTTTGTCATGGATAAACTGACTGAGAAAATAACTGATAAGTTATGTACTGACAGAAAACATAATACAAAGGTACATAATTATTTTTACGCTGTCACATAAAATAATGTGTACGGCGTAAATCAAAGCATTGTGACAAATAAACTTGTCAAGCAACTCGTTTATCACTGTCAAACGATAAAATATTACATTATGCAAGCATTACACAAGGCACGCTTGTCTTATTAGATAATTATCATGTTAATGGATGAAATATTTAAATTTAATGAAATATAATGTTCGCTTAACCTCCTTTTCTATTAAGTAACCTCGTTTACTGTTAGATTTTGATTACTGCCAATTACGCACTTAACAAGCGTCTACTAAGTATTGGCAATATTGACGATAAATTAAACTAAGCAATACATTTTGTAATCGCTAATGAGACGTCATTAGCAAATTTAAAACGTGTTAAATTAAAAGTGACAGTCCAATTTGCGTCCATAATCTTGCCGTCTAATTTTATTCCGACATTTGCTTTTTCATATCCATCAGCGACTAATGCTTCTATCTGATTAGATTTATCGTCTGCCTCAAATGCACCGTGAGTTTCCCCTGAGGATTAGCCTGAGTCCATTATTTATTAACACTTATTGGATTGCCCCTGTTGACTCTTGTTGTAGTACAGACAGATGTGAAAATAAAATAAGGGCTCACAGTTAAAAATAAAGCATTGCTCCAACAATAATTCCTCGCCTAATTCCTTTTCCGGGAGAAGTCCACTAAGCACTGCACTGAAACCCTTTCCTGTTTGTGCCCCAAATAAAGCAACCGTTATCAGCAAGATATCACTTATCACATGATTACTTAGTTAAGCAAACACTTAAACAACACCGCATGAACAGCAAATAGCTTAATAGCATCAGTAATTAAACATTGTTTTCTAAATAAAACAAAGCAAATTTACTCGGTGACAAGACTGTGTGCTTTAATAATATCGACAAACGGCGGGGCCGTGTCAACATGCTCAAATTTATTGTTGTGTGAATCCATTAGTGGAGTACAAAGTGCGACGTTACTTACATCGCTTCTTACATTGATGACATATTTACCGACTATTAAGGAGACGGGGTAATGGTCGATAAACAAAACGAAAACGCTAATCAAATATTTGATGAGAAATTAAAAAGACAAGAGTTCATGCACGTACGTGACGGGAAATAAGAAAGTTGTTTTGGCACCGAGATATATGACGGATTAGCGCGGCGAAGGTCTGACAAACAGCCGTATAAGAGCCATTTAAAAGTTAGCGGCGGACTCAGAACATGTTTCCCCGGCGGTGATTTATGCCTATCATTTCTGATAACGCTCGTATCTTTAGACACATAATTTACTTTGGTGTTTTCTGATTTAATAAGAACTATCGTCCTGTTTAAATTACACGTTTGAATTGATAATGGGGATTACTCACGAAGATTTAGCATCATTTAGTGTTCTGTCGGCGTGGTTATCTCACGAACTTCTTCGAAAAAATAAAACGTGGCCGTAAAAAAGGAAAACTTATTTCGAGAACAAATTATCGTGTTTAAATATTTACTCGCCCAATATGTTGTCGAGGGCGCAGCCGACGCCATTAAACCTACGTGTAGGAAAAAAAATATCTACATAAATAAACTCATTTTCGCAGGCGTCGAGCAAACTCAAAGTGAAATCACCGGCTCGGCGTCGTGAGCATGAAAAATTCATTCGCAGCGAAACAAGAGGGCGGCGAGAATAATAATTTGAATAAATATCCAGCGGAGCGAGCGACAAAGCGCGCAACCACGCGTGCTTACACGAAGTGATGGTCTAATTTGGCAGCAACAGTCGCAACGTGTGACGGCTCACGCAAAAATGTTATTAAGTTTTTAAGGACAGGATGACACAAGATAAGGGAGACGTGAACCTCCCGGCGGAGATTAGCGCAAGAAATATCGTGATATTCTGAGATAACATCGCGGACTGTTCACATTTTGATGTATGATTACATCCAGTATTAGCCATTCATGCATTTCCAAGGAAACTAGTTACGTCGTAAACGCTCACACATCCCCTTCCGAGAAGGACCGACAAAAGGGTGCTAAGTGTGCTCGCAAACACAAAAATAATAACAAAATCCCTATGTATTTTGACAGCATAATACTCGACGGTCACAAAAGGCGTCACGTCACGGGCAATCGGTTTCGCTTCCTAGCGGCCTTTGAGAAGGGTTTCAAACAAGTTTCGCAAATAATTTATTAAAAGTTTTTTTCGCTGCGGTCGGCCCACTGCTACCGTACGGCGGGGCGATGAAAGATTTCCTGTGGATTATAATTGACGAGATCTTTGTTGGTCGTGACAATAGAATGCTTTGTGAATTTGTAAATCGAGGTATTGTGATGTATGGGAGATTAGCAGAAGTGTTTGGAGCTGACGCTATTCGTGTATTTATAATTCTAAATGAGTAATTGAATGAGGCAAGACGGGACAATGCTCCTGCAAGTCTTGGGTTGAGATTGTCACTTCCACGCGAGGGTATTAACAACATAATGCGGTTAAGGACTGGTTTTGAATCTGATTTGGGCAGTTGGTAATCTTTCTGAGAATACTTTGGTGTCTTCAAAGTCCTAATAGATGAAGATTAAAACCCTTAAGGTCCGTAGATTTTCTACATTGTCCAGAACAATGGTTTGGAAAGATTAACTTTCACTGATCCCCAATTGATTTTGGACTTAAAATTCGTTATTTTTTCGAAATTGAAACTGATGATTAAGTTATTGTTTGGACAGAAAAGTAAAGCTTAATAAAAATAATTACTTAAATACCGAAACGAAATAAAGAAGAATGAATAGTAAAAAGGTAATTCCAGGCTTTCCTCAATACGAATCAGCTTATAGGTACAACGATAGTATCAGAGCTGTTGTGGCAGCTTAACTTGGTTGTACTTGGTTGTTGTATATTGTATGTATTTAATAACAACTTTTGTCAAACTTTTGTTTTCAGTTTGATTTGTCTACTAATGTACAATAATGTTCAAAATATTTAAAAAAAATGCATAAACATTAGCAAATATTTATATGCAAATTAGTTATGAATTAATCTACGGTTTCTAGTTCAACTTAAATACTTATACAAATTCATCATCATCAGCCTATGATAGTCCACTGCTGGACGTATTCCTATTAACTATGCGTATACTTAAACGCATTAGGAGGAAAATACCCATAATCGCCACGCTGGGCAAGCGGATTGGCGATCGTTTACAAATTAAGTCCCAGTTATTGTTCGCAGATAGCCTAATTTTGAGCTGATCAATAAATTGCATTATACCTACATAGTTTTACTTAAGTGGAGGAAATGTAGCAGGAAAGCGGACCTTGTCGGGATAACGCTAGGTAGAAGAAGAAGAAGATAGTTTTACTTAAAAGCAACATTTCAAAGTTATCTAGGAAATATTCTCAATGAGAAATTTTAAGTATCTAGACTCTGTCATTCTCAGTTTTCAGAATATTCTGCTACTTGCACATTTCTTGATGTATCAGGTATACCTACCTACCCACTGAGGTCTTTACTGGGTTGAAAAACACGCATAATATACTATGTATTTAATAGGAAATTGAAATGGTAACCCAACGGCCACCCATGCTGTGTCGACGCACGTTCACTTGCGCGTACGCATGCGAGCCGCATACAAATAGCATCGCACCACGGTAGCTGGAAATGGGCGAATTATTGCTATGCTACACCATAATAAATCGTCGGGAGTGCAATTATATGATAAAATTATGCGATACTTGCAGGCTTTGAGAATACTGATGAAGATGATAAAGTCAGACTTAAAACTTATTGTGAAAACACAAATCAAATTATTTATTAACTAAATATTAAACCTGAGACCGAGTGGCCGAGCGGTGCAGGCATCAGCCGCGAAAGCTAAGCACGTGGGTTCGATTTCTACCTCTGACGTTGGTGATCTTGGTCGTTTTTTCTTTGATATTATGACATCCAATATTTATAATTCGCTTTCAGACTTGAAAATGAAAAATAATCTCTGTACAAATTTGGTTTGACTTTGATTTTAATATTTAATAAATTATTGAATACCTATTGAATCGATATCGATGCCGAACCAACTTTTTCTCTCAAATTGGTTTTACATATTGTGTTTTATGTCAAAGACATAGAAAACCATTTGCTAAAAGACGTTAAATGAAATAGTTGTGCACTGTGTGTAACACTTTTATTTTCAATTAAATATTGTTGTTCTTGTGTGATAGATATTCAAAGATAAGCATTCAATGAAACTCGTCCTATGCTGCAACTTAAAATGGATGTAAAAAAAAGTAAATTAACTCAACCAAAGGTCACTTTTAAAGTTTTTAATATCACTGGCAAAATTTGGTTTGTTTTAATTTTTATATCAAACAATTACCTGCGAAATTTATTGTATGAAAAATAGTTTACTTCAAATTATCCATCCATTGCAAACCAAACGAAATAAATAGGCTTTATAACTTAATCATGGTAGAATAAAACTGCTCAGATAGGAACTATATTTTTCGATTCAAGGTAATCTGTACACGTAGGTACGTATTCCTTTCTTACATACTTCTCCCACCTCTTCGAATCGAACTGAATCCTGTCCTTTTGTAAGTAGTATAAAAAGCTGAAAATTACCACAAACATCTGCCACGCAATGATACCTCCAGACTAATAATCATTAAGCCATTAAAAATAATGCAATCATTTCAATTATACGTCCAGAAACATAGCACAATAATTATCCTAGCCAAACAAGGCCACATTAAATATTAATAAGTAAACTCCAGTTGCGTTTATGATAATTAAAGCCCTTTCCAGTAGTAGTAAAAGTATAAAAAGTAATATTAACAATGGGTATTGAATGCGGCTACCGTTTATGGGTGGACAAAAGGTCCGATTGGAGAGGAGAGCTCGTCAACTGTCTGTTCGTCTCTGGAGCAGGGATGTTCCTGTAGGTATCCTCAAATCTTGCCTTGGGAAAAGGAAAGTAAACTTCTAAATTCGTAATTTTTTGCGTCTCTGTTTTTCCAACGAATGCATCAATACGTGTGATAGAGACAGATGCTCGAAATTTTCGATTTTCGAAGCGGTAGGTCTACTGAGATTGAAAGTGTTGCCGGGACTATTTCAATAAAGATTTGTTTAAGCGTATAGACAGCGATAGATGAAGTGAAAAGATATTGTCATATTTTTGGAAAATTAGTATCCCCACTCAAAACATACCGCGAAAATTATATCAGAGACAATCGTCTACGATTGAAGCGTAATTGCTTCGGATTTACAATTTTCGATGTTTGGAGAAGAAATCCACTTTTTGGGTGGACATTTCTGTTTTTGCATTTGCTCGTGCTATTTTGTGTAATGTCTGTTAAAAATAATTTCATACTTAATCCTAACGTAGGACTTTTTTAGTATACGTCTTAAAGCAGCGATGTTTTTATTTTTACAATGCTATAACTTTTACCCAAACATTAAAATGGTTTCATTATAATTGGATCAATCTAGCAACGTCGTTTCGGGGTTTTTTTTTCATAGATTTGAATTGAAGACATCATTTGATTATAAAGTATCAGCTAAATGTCTCATGTAAATAATTTTACATTTAAGCGAAATAAATATGTTATTGAAATTGCGTCGCTTAAACAGGGAACATCAACAGCTTAACAAATCATTCTTCTCAGAATTTATGAATATGTAATGTACAACCTTTGACTTTGATAATGTAAGTCCTTAGCTGTCAAATAAATTACATGGGGTCAAACCTCATGTTATGAGGCTGCAAACATCACTTAAATATACAAATCGGTGCGACAAGTCAATATTTACATAATGCATTTTCTTTGCAACTTTATTTGCAAAAAAGTATACCTATTTTTTGCTATTGTATGATAATTGCATGTATTGTTAGTGATGCAAAACGTAAAAGTGACATTAACAGTCATTTGCTATCGTGATTGACAGTTAAAATTATAGTACTAGGTATTGTATTTTTCAGGGTGAAGCATTGCTGACGTCATTGTTGATTTTGACAAATCCGTTTCAGTATTTCAGATTGTTTGTCGCCAACGTCCATACCACGTTGAATACACCGGTTCTCGTCCGATCACCGAAGTTAAGCAACGTCGGGCGAGGTCAGTACTTGGATGGGTGACCGCCTGGGAACACCTCGTGTCGTTGGCTTTTTTGTTCAATTTTTTTGTAACAT
>JALPQI010011166.1:0-38305 GCA_025490895.1 Thaumatotibia leucotreta | reverse complement strand
AAGGTTTTTTTTTCTGTGGCTGAATGTGTCACGATTTGACGATTCAAAACAAAAGACAGTTTGTTTGCAGTCCTAGGTGTGAAATAAATACATGAAATCTCTTTACATATCATCGTAGCACATGACATCGGAAACATAGTATTTCCGGGTTTAATCTAAAGTAAGTAACTTCAACATTCCGTAGCAAGTTTGGGAAAAAGAGCATTTGTCAAAACGTTTGTACATTTGTATCACGTCTTCAGGTGCATTCAGACCAAACGAACATTCGCTATTCTGTCTGTACCCCACTCTACGAAATCAACAAATCACGTTTTTTGTAACGATCGAATTTCTTAGAGTAGGGGGTTAGAATAGCGAATGCTCGTTTGATCTGAATGCACCTTTAGATATTGATAAAAATTGGTAGGCTGGCCGAAATAATGAGTAAGTCTGACTGGCCGAAACAATGAGTGAGACTCAGCATGAGTAAGATCCAGCACATTTCCCAAAATGTTTGTATCAAATTCCTTCTTTGTTTGAATTGCTTGTTACCAAAAATGTATAGGAATACGAGTAAGTAACAAAAAAGGATACTTCCATGCAAACTTTCTGGGACATTTTGGGAAATGTGGTGGATCTTGCCCAGCATCATTGACTCGACCCAACTAGCAAAATATAGTCATATAGAAGTTGAGACAACGTTTTGCATATAACTTGTAATCCTATTTGGTTGGTCATATAAACGTAAGGTAAACGGTTATAAAAGGCGAAAGTGGCGCAAATTATAAGACTTATTGGTGAGATAAAGGTTAAATAAAGGTTTTCATGGCGCCTTAAATCGTTTATTGAAGGTATTGTAACGATTAACGAATGACCAAAACGTTGTATAAAGAGTACAACAAAAACCTTTACGCGACCTAAATATCAAATAAATGTTTTATAACTGACCATTTTGTTTTATAGAAGGTTTAGTGTAATCCTTACTCATTGCTTATCGGACTTTTAAGTTACCTAAACATTTTTATTTACAAAACACCTCCTGACATTTATTTTAGATACGCGCAAAACTTGGTGTGTGTGACAAAAAGTGTACGGAAAAATAATACAAGGTAATTTTATAAGTTTTGTAATAGAAATTATTGTTCTATATATTGAGCGTTTGCACATTTGGCGTGAGCTGAATTCGTATGGGAAGGTCACTTTACTGTTAAAGTTTATGATGATATACAGTTTTTTGCTGTCGCGCTCTTAATATATTCGAAATAATTATAATTTATAACAATATTTCTTCATATTTTATTATAGTTAAAATTAGCCATTTTGGAACAAGTCATGGATTTATACTTATACGACTACAATATAACTTTATCTTAAGTAAAGGTTTTTATAACGACTACAAATTGTCCGCCATTACTAAGCCGCCATTACTAGTCCGCCACTTCGTTTGTACCGTTTCAACGATGTAACGTCCATGGTTTTTTTCTTTAGAATATGGCTATGATGCTCACGAAATGGCGACTGATGTTTTATAATATTAATTTCAAATCGACTTTAAATTGCATGATGTTTTATAACCGTAACTTAAAATCAATTTAAAAACATATAGTTCAATAAAAGGAATATAACGGGTTCGGCAACAACTAAAGGCTTTTCAAAGTTTTTGTTTGACGTTAATATAACCAACTGTTGAATAAAAGGTAGATAACAGTCCCGCTGATATCTTTTTGTCATATTGAAGTTACCCTCAATACCGCTATATAACTGTCGAGATACGGTTTTATGATATCACTTATACAACAATAAAATTATGTAGACGTTGTAAAAATGACCTTATTACGACGGTTCTGTTTTTTCAAAACCCTTTATAAGACGAAAACGTTTATACGACTTTGAACATCATTAAGTAAACGTTTTCTTTAAAACCTCTACATGATTGTTGTATAATTAAGTCGCAAAAACGTTTATTTACCATAGCAATAAGACTATTTTGTAGGACGACTAAACTATCAGATTTATAACGTTTATTTGACTAACAGCTTAATTAAAAACGACTATAAAACTCTTATATGGCTAAAGGTCGTATAACTCTTGTTTTATATGACTTCTTTGCTAGTTGGGCGACCATCTTACCGTTTTTATCAATATCGAAGACGGGATCCAAATGTACAAAGTTTTTGAGAAATCTTCTTTAACGGTAAGTCGTTCTTTCAATTTATTCAGACTTGCGTCATTGAAGCATAATACCTTGAACAATATTTTGGTCAATTTCACAGTTGTAATTAAATTTTCTCAAACATGCAATGAAATATGTTCTTTATAATAGGCTGTGAAGTGTGACGTTTCGGGTGCGACTAGGACAAGAGGTCGTTAATGGAATTTATTACAAATGAGCTCTTTTTTTAATTCCACATAAATTCGTGGCTCAGGCATCATTACATTCTGCTACTATGCATATAAAAATAAAACTTTGACGTTTTTGATGTTTATTTTATTACATGTTTGAGAAAAACACTGTACATACCTCTGCCGGAAGTAAAGGATTGCCCGCCTCAGACCTATCCGGCCTCGCTTCGCTCTGCCGTCTATGTCTTTGGCCGGCAACCCCTGGCCTCCATAGTAATGTACTATTTCATCACACTTGCTGTCTAAGCGCGCCATTGGTTGCGCGCGTAGCGGGAGTAATAGAAAAGTGAAATTCCCTAGGGAGTAATAGAATTGTCAGTACGTCATTTGAAAATATTATGTCTAAAAACTTATTTTTTGGTTGGCATCACGGTCGGTAAGCGGAATACTAACTCGAGTCATAAAAGCCCTCCGCCTAACGGCGTCGGGCTTCTAACACTCTCGTTAGTAATTCCGGACTTACCACCCTTGATGCACAATGTACTATTGCTGTCAGTACGAAAAAGGAACTAATTCTAAATTCCCCTTTTGTTTACATGACATGTTATTGTCTGCGTGGCCAGGATGCTTAGCCAAGTTGCCAATCGCTAACACTTAGTAGCGTATAGTAGTTTTAGGTTTAGAAAGAACTTTATTTTCTCAAAGAAATTATACATTTCAGAGAAACTTAATTAAATTAACATTAGGTAATAATAACGTATCAGTAAGCATTGCGAGTACATGCAATAAAGTAGGTATTTAACTAGAGCTAAAACTAATTTTAATACAGTAAGACCCAAGAACACATCTGCATTAAGGTATTTACAAATAAGCAGTTTCGCCTCACCACCGCGAGGAAAATAGGAAACCGGAAAATACCATTACATATACAATACCTATACAACAAAAAGTGTAGGTTAAGTAGAATACCACTTTCAATTAGGTACGTTTTTCCTCTGTCACTCATTCATATAAGTGCGACAAAGACAGCTGCTTTTCGTTTACGGTTGACGATTAAGCGCTAGCGATTGGCAACTTGTCTAAGCACCCTGAACTTGTGAAGTATTTGTAACAATGCGTATATTTCAGGAGCGCTCCAACGTCGCCGTCGCAAGTGGGCGTCTCCGGTCTCGTGACACCAGAGGAGCTGTCCCGCGAACCCACGCCGGATCTCTTCACCGGCGAAGACCACGACCAGGTGGGCACACTATAATACATAGATGGTTGGCGGTCCTCAACTGTGCGCTTTTCTCGTAACTTCCTGCCTCGCACAGCTAAACTTTGGAACGAACTGTCACAAGCGGTGTTTCCGGACCGATACGACCTTCAAACCTTCAAGAAAAGAGCGTACTCCCACCTTAAAGGCCGGCAACGCATTTGCGACGCCTCTGGTGTTGCGGGTGTCCATGGGCGACGTTAATCGCTTTCCATCAGGCGATTCGTCTGTTCGTTTGCCACCTATACCATAAAAAAAAAACATACTACTGCGAGCCCACGCCGGACCTCTTCACCGGCGAGGATCACGACCAGGTGGGCACACTATAATACATACTCCACCGTCACCGTCGCAGGTGGCCGTGTCGGGCACGTGACGCCGGAGGAGCTGTCCCGCGAGCCCACGCCGGACCTCTTTACCGGCGAGGACCACGACCAGATGGGCACACTATAAATACTACTAACATCTACATCATTGTATATGCATGAGATAGGTCTCTTCGTGAAAAATAATATTAAATCATTCAGAAATAGGTCATCTACCACAATATATCAATTTCGAAATGGTGCCAATTTATGTTATCCATTTCACTCGAAGTCTGCTTTCTTTGCAAATAATGTTTTATGTATGTCAATAAAAATATTTAATCATTTACCCGTAGAAATAAAGAACTCTGACATGCCTGAATTTAAAAACAAATTATGTAATTTTTGCTTCAATAAATGTTATTATACCATTAATGAATATTTGACATCCGTAAATGAATAAATAATTTTATATTAATGTTAGAAATGAAATCCCTTGTGAATTATAATAATGTTATTGTATCTTTTGTTTTAAGATGCTTGAACACACGAGTATTAATAACAATTAGCTCTAATATTTAGCCAATAAGAAATATTTGCATGCTTCATCAAGTGAAATGTACGCACTCAAATTATTGTCCACCTATGCTAATTACTACATTTTTTGCAAATAAATATATCTTTATCTTTAACACATCATCAACCTGTAAGCAGTCCATTGCTGGACAAAGGCCTCTCCTTTTACCTAAGCGTACCGACGCATCAGGCGTTAAATGCCCATAATCGGCATGCCCAGGCAAACGGGTTGACGATCGTACGACGTGTGTCTATTCCACTAATGATGATGCTGCTGCCCATCATCAATCTTCAATAAATAATTGGTCAGTGACACTTCGAATCCCTTAGTCGACTCTTACGACATCCACGGGAAGAGTTGGAGTGGTGACAAATGTATTTCTTATTGCCGTCACCAGACTTCAAAGTTTCAATTACGGATCCACTTGACAAAGTCATTAATATTGGTCGATAACAATAGGATAAGTGACAACGAAAGATACCTGGCCAAACTCTTGCGGCGTGGTATTTTAGTTGCATACAGTTTGCACCAATACGTGCCAATGTCACGCGCAACGAAAGCGGTTCGGACTGAAAGGTCTCCCTTGACGAATTCTCTAAACCGAGCCTAGCAACACGTCAAGTTCTGCCGTATCCTTCTGGGCCTATTTGGGCCCGTATTTGGGCACTCCACAGATGTCATATATACCATAGATTAAGCAAACGTATCTACTTAGCGTGTCAAATGAACTCAGTGAAATCCACTGAGTTGTCAGTCTTTAATCGCAGCTTGCAGCTTTCGGGTGTCAAATTTTGTAAATTGAAGTGAACAAAAACATTAATAATGCCTCCTTAAGTAATATTAATTGAACAACACAAAAAAATATGAATACTCAAGGGCCTGAAACATATTTAAAATCATAGGCAAGTAACAACTTCAGTACAAAATCTGACACGCTCGGCCGCCAAACAGATTTGATTAGATTTGGATAGAAGATACAAGTTCAATCATTAACTTGTATCTTCTATCCAAATCTAATTCTGTGGGGCACTCGGTTGCTATAATATACAGTGTGTTAACATGATGCAGGCTTTTATTTGAACCGAGGATTGAGATGCAGATTCTTAGCCAAACCATGTGCATTATTTGTTTAAAAATCCTAATTTTAAAAGTAATTAACTTTGTAAGAAAAGTTAATTGAGAAGCAATGTACTTCAAAATAAATCGTTAATTGGCACTTGACAATGACAGATCGCAGCCACTCGCAACGTTTGACAACTAAGCAGTACACGCGTTGCATTGATCGTTCGAACGAAATAAAAATAATTGTACAGTTGATTTAAATATTTGTCAACTCTTAATACTTGAAAACGATTGCCAGTAATGCGTATTATTACCCATTTTCGTAAAAGCCTGGGTCATGGTAACACACTGTATTATCCCACTTATCCATGGGTGCCTATGGCAAACGTGACCGGCCCAGCCCCACAAAAGCGAGGCAGTTTTTTCCCCGACAACAAGTGTAATTGTTATAATAAGTTGTATAAAAAATAACAAACGAATGTCGTTTGTTTGCAGAGCGGGCAGCAGCGATTGAGCAGCTCGGGGTCTCAGGCGGCGCAGTACCTGTTCTCCGGCCGCAACGTCAGTCAGAGCGCGCCCGGCTCGCCAGGTATAGAACGATACACGAACAGATAATCACCGAGAGAAACGAACTTCAACCGATTTCTACAAGATCCCATCATCACAGTTTGTTTTGGAGTCGGTTAAAAAAAGATTTATCGATGTTTGTTGGCAGGATATTAAGTTTTTCCTAATTAGTGCGCAAAAACTTTGCGCACGCTTCGCGCGCGGTAATTTCTCTTTTTGACGCACTTGTTATGAAAAAAATCTTCTCTTACACGTGCAAAAACACTAGTTAGGAAATGTACTATTTTAGTACAGATGGTGACTTTTTTAGGCTCTAGTGCGAGAAGTGTGTCATTTTACGTCAGGTCCAAAACTTCAGAGAGCCATCTGCACTAAAAAACGTCGTACGAGACACGTGCAAAAACGAAAAACGAAATTTGTACCTCGTGTCGATTTAAAACACTCCCTATCGATATCGGTCGTGTTTTAAAACATCGCCACTCGTTTCAAATTTCATGTTTTTCGCACTTGTGTCGTAATGTACTATTTCGTTAATTTGTTGTGTACATGCTTAATGCAAATTTATGACGTATATGGTTTTTTCATGAATGCCAGAACAGAACCAAATTAAAATGACTGGCTTTGAATTTGTTTTGTACCCCTGCGAAGCCGGGGTGGATCGCTAGTTAAATAGTAAAATGAAACGCCATTACAGGTCACGGCATCTCGTACAGCGCGGGCGGCAGCGGGCTGGTGATGGCCGGTCACCAGATCACCGTCGTCACCAACGGCGCCGGCGGCGAGCGGGAAGGTACCTATTGTAACCACTACTGCAGACCTAGCCTAGATGCCATTACAGGTCACGGCAGCGGGCTGGTGATGGCCGGTCACCAGATCACCGTCGTCACCAACGGCGCCGGCGGCGAGCGGGAAGGTACCTATTGTAACCACTACTGCAGACCTAGCCTAGATGCCATTACAGGTCACGGCAGCGGGCTGGTGATGGCCGGTCACCAGATCACCGTCGTCACCAACGGCGCCGGCGGCGAGCGGGAAGGTACCTATTGTAACCACTACTGCAGACCTAGCCTAGATGCCATTACAGGTCACGGCAGCGGGCTGGTGATGGCCGGTCACCAGATCACCGTCGTCACCAACGGCGCCGGCGGCGAGCGGGAAGGTACCTATTGTAACCACTACTGCAGACCTAGCCTAGATGCCATTACAGGTCACGGCAGCGGGCTGGTGATGGCCGGTCACCAGATCACCGTCGTCACCAACGGCGCCGGCGGCGAGCGGGAAGGTACCGCTTCCTATTGTCACCACTACTGCAGACATAGCCTAGATGCCATTCTGCTATCGTATACTAGGGCTTGGCCACTGGCAAACTATTTGTCCCAAGGATAAGCAATTATTATGTGGATAGAACGCTGAAAAAGCGTATTCCATATTTACTAAACAGCTTGCCTGAAGCCATCAAACGTGAACAAAAATATAATAAATTCAGGACACTGCTAAAGAAGCATTACTTGATTGCTAAGTAATGCTTCTTTAGTGGTAGTTATTATTAAGTACAATCAGTTCGATTAAATCCCGGTCAAAACAATTAATTAAGAGACTGCCGCTCCCACAGTCAAACTGTTGTAACAGTTTTATGGAACGATATTGTAATTTTTTAATTAAAATTGTGTCAAGTAATTCAATAAATAATAATAATAAAACGATATTCTAGAGACTTCGCCATAATTCTCTCGTAGTCGTGCCCAGGGGCCCATTTTTCAAAAGCTTGTAACTTGTGATACAAGTAGACGTTATTACGTAATATGTTCCCAAATGGACTGCGAGTATTGCAAATTACAAGCTTTTAAGCCCTTGGGCTAATAATTATCAACAACACTATTACTTTTCTCAAACTTGCAATGAAATAAAAAGATGTGAAGTTTTCACACCACAGAGAAATGGGTCAATATTCTTTTCGTTGTCTTGTTTCATACCACTATGTCACGCTTTAAGTTGCTTTTTCCACTCAGTATATTAAAAAATCCGGTGCATTTGTATTTCACGCTAGATTATAATCAGAGATCGGATGGATTTGCCATATGATATTCTTAATGACTTACGTCATTTTGATGACATTTAGTATGAGATGTCGCACCAAAATCCGATCTCTGATTATAATCCATACATCAATCAAAAATTGAAAAGAAAACATCGTCTCATACAAAAATCACCACTGCGTCACGTTTTTTAGGGACACAAAATAAGACAACGAAAATAATTTCGACCAAAAATACAAAATCTAGTATGTAATGTTGTATTTTTTCTTCAACTTCCGACGACGTTTTTAGGTTTAACATTTGATTGCCAATACATTACAAGCCTCATGTGTATTTTTTTATAAGAATGCTGATACTGCCGACTTAAACCGGGAACAAAATGACCGTCTTTTTTTAGTACAGATGGTGTACTTTTCAGGCTCTAGTGCGAGAAGTGGGTCATTTTACGTCAGGTCCAAAACTTCGGAGGGCCATCTGTACTAAAAAACGTCGTACGAGACACGTGAAAAAACGAAATTCGTAACTCGTGTCGATTTAAAACACTCCCTATCGGTCGTGTTTTAAAACATCGCCACTCGTTTCGAATTTCATGTTTTTCGCACTTTTGTCGTAATGTACTATTTTATAAGAAAACTGATACTGCCGACCTGAACCAGGAACAAAATGATCGTCAAATACTTTATTTATCGTTGATTGTTCCAGAGAAATACGTGGTGGGCACGAGCACGGGCGGGCTGGTGTCCATCCAGGAGGAGGACGCACTGCACCACGAGCCCTACCTGCAGTCAGTATACACTTCACTCTACACCACGAACAAATAACATGAACGTTGCACGCCGTGCAAAATTGCCTTTTATAAACGCTCCCCTTTCTTGACAATTAACCTGCGACCATATATAACATGGACGTCTAACGCCAGCTCAAAAATGCCCCCAAAAGCAATTGTTCAATTGTGCCAAGATGGGCAGGACATAGCGCTTTTCTTAACACCGCGCATATTTCGACGCAACATCTTTGACAAATGTTAATAGAATATAGCCAATCAAAACTTTGATGGACCAATCACAACTGTTTTTAAATGGCGGTTTAAGTTTTTATAGGTTGATATTGACACTCATGTCCGTGATGTATTGAAGAGGGAGTGACACTTGTCAACTAAAATTCAGGACCGTTTTTGAAAGGCAATTTAATATGGCGTGCGGCTTCCATGTTTTATTTGTTCGTAGCAATTAACCCTTAAATGGGTATTGGCAACATATTTGTCGTCATATAAAAAATAAAACCAAATCAATTTCGAAACATGCAAGGTTCCAAATGGAATGGTTTAACAGAACTGTCAAATGGTCAAAGGGTTAAAATACATTTAGCGGTGTTCTAGCCTTCTCGCCTATGTGTAGAGCTCTGTTTAAAACAACGCCTCAAAATATATGTGCATTATAAGATTTATAAGGTACGTTGCCAAGAAAAAGATTAAATGAATGATTTTTTATAATATCCCAATTTCCGAATAACTATAGAGATGAACAATATTTAAAATAAAAATTCTGTAAAATTCTCCGAATTGTCATATAAGTCATATTGAAACACGAATCAGAGCGAATGACGTCACTAAATCACCTTATTCATCAATCTATTTTATGTCGTTGTACAGTATAGGTTTACTTTTCTCTGTCCCAAGCAGCTTAGAGGTTTTTAGCAATAAGCTTGTGATATATTATCATATCTTTGCGAACGGACGCCATGACACTGTCCAACGTTTTGGCGAAAAGTTAAAAGTCACAAATAACCAATAACTGAACACAGCTGAAAGGTTGTGTTTATCGTAATCAGTATGTCGTCAACGAGCCAATTGACTGTGTTTGGATGGTACACGTATAGGGTGGCTAAAAAATAAGTATATTCTCGTTGCTAGTGAAGATTTGATACGCAGAATAGATGCTCTAAAAGATTTTTTTGAAATTATTTAAAGTTTCAGAACTGGTTACGTATAAGTTCCAAGTCCAACCCGTGTGAATTTTCTATAAATCGCCTAGATTTTCTGAGTCAAAGTCAAAATATTCTTTATTCAATTAGGCCTAGTAACGAGCGCTTTTGAATCGTTAAACTAAATCTCAAAATCTGACAGCCAACGGGAAAGCACTATTATTTTATTGCCACCTTTTATATTTAGACAGATTATTGTAGGAGCTGTGTTGTTGCAGGGGTAGATACTCGGGCGACATGGACGCTCTGGCAGGCGAGCTCGTCATCGAGGCCGCCACCGAGCCGCCGCACAAGCGTCACCGCCCCCCCCCACGTGAGTACTCTAGCCTAGCCTGGCCCGACATGGAGCTGGCCTGTTGCAGGGGTAGATACTCGGGCGACATGGACAGGCGAGCTCGTCATCGAGGCCGCCACCGAGCCGCCGCACAAGCGCCACCGCCCCCCCCACGTGAGTACTCTAGCCTAGCCTGGCCCGACATGGAGCTGGCCTGTTGCAGGGGTAGATACTCGGGCGACATGGACAGGCGAGCTCGTCATCGAGGCCGCCACCGAGCCGCCGCACAAGCGCCACCGCCCCCCCCACGTGAGTACTCTAGCCTAGCCTGGCCCGACATGGAGCTGGCCTGTTGCAGGGGTAGATACTCGGGCGACATGGACAGGCGAGCTCGTCATCGAGGCCGCCACCGAGCCGCCGCACAAGCGCCACCGCCCCCCCCCACGTGAGTACTCTAGCCTAGCCTGGCCCGACATGGAGCTGGCCTGTTGCAGGGGTAGATACTCGGGCGACATGGCCGCGCTGGCAGGCGAGCTCGTCATCGAGGCCGCCACCGAGCCGCCGCACAAGCGCCACCGCCCCCCCCACGTGAGTACTCTAGCCTAGCCTGGCCCGACATGGAGCTGGCCTGTTGCAGGGGTAGATACTCGGGCGACATGGACGCTGGCAGGCGAGCTCGTCATCGAGGCCGCCACCGCCCCCCCCACGTGAGTACTCTAGCCTAGCCTGGCCCGACATGGAGCTGGCCTGTTGCAGGGGTAGATACTCGGGCGACATGGACGCTGGCAGGCGAGCTCGTCATCGAGGCCGCCACCGCCCCCCCCACGTGAGTACTCTAGCCTAGCCTGGCCCGACATGGAGCTGGCCTGTTGCAGGGGTAGATACTCGGGCGACATGGACAGGCGAGCTCGTCATCGAGGCCGCCACCGAGCCGCCGCACAAGCGCCACCGCCCCCCCCACGTGAGTACTCTAGCCTAGCCTGGCCCGACATGGAGCTGGCCTGTTGCAGGGGTAGATACTCGGGCGACATGGCCGCGCTGGCAGGCGAGCTCGTCATCGAGGCCGCCACCGAGCCGCCGCACAAGCGCCACCGCCCCCCCCCACGTGAGTACTCTAGCCTAGCCTGGCCCGACATGGAGCTGGCCTGTTGCAGGGGTAGATACTCGGGCGACATGGACGCTCTGGCAGGCGAGCTCGTCATCGAGGCCGCCACCGAGCCGCCGCACAAGCGCCACCGCCCCCCCCACGTGAGTACTCTAGCCTAGCCTGGCCCGACATGGAGCTGGCCTGTGAGCTGGTCGTGACCACCCATTATTACTTACAAGCATCTTAAGTGGCGAGCTGATTTTTGTTTCTCAGCTACAGGCCTGCTCCAGTGAGAAAACATCCATTAGCTTGATATTTTATTCCTCAGATCAAGCTAAACCGCTTCAATTGTTCTCAGTGAAGTACTAATAATAAAAGCGTAAACAGTCAGTCAGGCTGCCTCATAATATATCCTATTCGGCCTACAAGACATAGCTTACTTCGCGGCTTATGTATTTCTCAAAAATGCAATGAAATGTTGTCATTACGTGCTTAAAAGTAGACTCGGAGTATCCTATTTATTTAATATCCGAGTTTTTATTAGATACTTGCTTGTTTATTAAATAAACAAATTGATTGTTTTATTTTCTTTGATGGCATGTTTGAGAAAAGCACTATAGCAGCTTCTGCGTGAATAAGAGCTTGCAGGTCTCATATTTCTATCCGACCTCGCTCGCTTCGCTCGTTCTACCTTCTATTATATGGACGTAGTTACACAATAACGTTCTAACCCATATTAGTTTGACATTAAAATCTAAACTTTCTGTCAACTGCAAAAGTCATACATTTTTAAGTCAAACTCATGTGGGTTGGAACTTGGAACGTTATCGTGTACCTACGTCCATATATATTCGTTGACCAGCCAACCCTTAATTTCCGCTCCTCTACAGTAATGTAGTATATGTGATGTATATAACTTGTCGCAGATGTCGGAGACGGAAGAGCGGCGCGCGTATTGACGCGCGGCCCGGTGAGGCGCGCCGCGCCGCCGCTGGCGCTGACGCCGACGCCGACGCCGACCTCGCACCGCCGCCGGGGGCCGCCGACACCCTCCCAGTAACTCACACCCTCAAACTCTAGGCGGTAATGTCGACTCGAAGCGTTCAAACACGCTCGAGAAAAAAAAACACGCGCTTAACACCTACGTGGTTAAAAATGTTACTGGAAAGGTGTCAGTACGATCGGATGTGATTCGCAGTGAAGTACCACCCGTCGGATTGGAAAGGTTCGAACCGGTACAGTGGCAATAATAAGGTGATAGGGTAATTTAAATCTGGAATTTCAGTATAACCGACGAGGGAACGCTATGGACAGTGTTGAGAGTGATTTTAGTTTACGCGTAAGTAATGCAGTAGTATGATCTACGGATGTCTTTTCGTTTGTTTTTTTTTAATAGTTCTGGACTCGAGTGCATAGTTTGACAGTTGTAAACGTCAGTTTGACTTTTTTTTAATTATACGCTTGCAGTGACTATGTGTTGCCAGCTTCAAAAATATGCCGCCGGCGGAGGCCGTGTTTCGAAATTGTATTCTCATATTTCTGAAGCTGGCTTAACCATTTTAAAAATAAAGTACTAAGTGCAATGATTTATTATAATTTATTGATAAGTTTAGTTAGAAATAAATGTGTAACCGATCATTGTTGCTTATTTGATTAGGAACTACTTAAATTAATAGAAACTCATTTGTAGACGGAATAACATTTTTATTTAATCGATCGAATATTTTAAGTGCTAATTTAATTTTTTATGTCCTAAAAGTGTGGTTGAATGGGAACTTAGGGTTTAGTTACTTTATGTGTATCTGAACCTTTATCGTCGCATGATCGATGGATCCGATCAATTAAATTGACAAGTGGGAACCTTCTAAAGAGATCATTAATAGTTCTTTAAAATAATTATTGAAATGATGAATTTGGCACGCGAGTACAACATTTTTACGAAAAGTGTTTTCGAATATTTCCCTTTCTAGATAAATTTACAAATGCGTAATTTAAATATTCCCCAGTTCAAGTTTGTAAAAATGAATTCTTGTAAAGAATTTAATTAATACAATGAAGTAATAACCTAAGTCATGAATTTGGAATCGCCTTAGATACGGCCATTGTATTTTTATCCTATCAACCCTTTTGATGTAAGGTTTAGGAATAAAATTAAAGCAATAGAAATATTTTTGATGTCTCAAATTATAATAACCAACGAAGCAATTTAGTAATAGAATGGTTGAATCACATGCTATGTAAATCTATAAAATAACGTGTTTAAATTAGGCCATTCATTAATGACCTGGAAATCTTAAAATCAGTAATATCAGTGAGAGTCCAAGAAACCGTTGATCCCTTGTCCCAGTGATGTTATTTCAAAACTAACATCTAAAGGAAACTGCGGCAGACTACTGTATTGATCTTACATGTAAGTATCTTATAAAAGAGTATCCTTTGACGGCACCAGTCGGTAGCTGAGTGATACCTACTGTCATTTAAAACTTTATTTCGTTTCAAAATCTTCATAGAAGTAGCAATTTTTTGTCAGTGATTACGTTGATCGTGAACAGGCAAAATAATATAGATAGGTAAATTAACGTCAAAGAAAATTCTAGCAAATGTAGTTGTGCACTACTCATGATTGTTCCACAAATTGGGCTTACTTACTTCACAAAGAACATAATATTATTGGTTAACCTTTTGGCCGCAATTGTCGGCTATATACGACAGAGGAAAGTGCCATTGGCGCTAACGACGGCTATAGCCGACGCTCAACTAAAACAGAAAGATTTGTTAATTTCTTGGCGTTCAAAAGGTGTTTTACGTTATGTGTTGTCAAATTAATAATACATTTACACATCGCCAAAGCTACACGGATATCGTAACTTTGTTGATACCTTCACTTACTGAACTTGTCATTTCAGAAGAAATATTTTTGAATAATAGGAATGCAAATGCCAGAATTTTCTTTACTGCTTATTATATTTGTATGATTTTTCGTATTTTAAAGTCTATATTATTCTGGTATTAGTAGGTATATAGTTTATGTAAAGTTACACAATCAAATAAATAGTTCCTTTGTTTTGCCACGTAATGCAATTAAATAAGTATTTTAAGGTCCGCTTTTATATTTGCCTGTACTATGATTAACTTTTAAAATGAAACAATTTCTTTATAAACTGAGCCTCCTAAAGCAAAGTAGTTAGGTACAAGAAAAATGCTGTTCTATTTTTAAATATGTATTAGCGAAATAAGTAGTTTTATAGAAGTCCGTTACATAAAAGGTATAATTTGAACCCCTTGGGCACTAGCAAAATGTAATAATGAATACCGATTATCCCTATAAAAGACAAAATGGTAGTAATTGTTACATGCTGTGTACAGTATTCTGGTTAAAACGCAATTTAATTTTTAACCATGGTGATAACCTTGTGTATATTTTTGCGACATTATAATCTCAACGCTCCATCATCTCTGTAATTGATAAACCAACTCTACAGTACATAATATTCTTATACAGTACATAATATCTTTATCAGTTTGAAAATTACCCACAATCTAATTCTGTCAAAGAAAATAATGAAGAAAAGGTATAGATATGTATTCATACTTCACACAACCATCCCGATTGTAAAATGCTATGATTATATTTTTGTTTTAGAATATGTATATGAATGACTTCGATCAAATTAGTTACAAAATTTGGCCGGCTTACCATGTATTGTTAATAAATAGATGATCTTTGCGTGAATGGCTGATTTTTAGTATTAGCGGAATTTTCATTACGAAGATAACTAGCTCAAGTTTTACGATGGCAAAATTAGCACTGAATTTGAATATAGTTCAATAGATACCTGCGACATATTTGCTATACGCTTGATCTCAAGAACGGAAAACAGGTTCTTGGGTGACAGTACGCATCTCAATATACTTTCTAGTATCAAAATTTCGAATAAATAAATGGTAAGGCGGCTTAAAGAACTTGTGATTTAGAATGTATTGCACTTAAGTTCGTGCGAATGCTATCAACATTGTAAACTAATGTTAGTTGTAGTATATTTTATTTAGCGTAGGTGTATAGGGGGGAATTGAATGATGAAAGATTATTTTAGCATTTAAATATATGTGAATTATGTGAGAGGCTTATTTGGCGTGACTCCGTTATTGCTCCCGTATCATTTTTGTATATCGTAGATCGGTAGGTGCATGGTTTTATGTCAGAAACTTAGGTGGTTATAGTCCATTGCTGCAATTGGTCCCATAAATATGCAGATTTGTTCACATACTCGTCTAAAATATCAAAGAGCATTGTAATAGACTTATTTATAGTTGTGCTACGATTCGATGCAGCTGATGTTGATATAATAATGTTGATAAAAAAAAATACTGAAGCGTTTGTGTTAACTAGAAGCAATATATTGACATTCACATGTAAATGTGGACCATAGTTGTAATTTTAGACCACCATTACTAGTTTTGCCCCGTTTTATTAATAAGATATATAAATGAAAGTGACAAACTGACACTCAGTGATTGTTGTTGTAACATTACAACTTTCCCAGTGTGTAAATTTAGCTGCTGTAATAAAGTTTTTAAGTGCGGTAAATATAGTGATTTAATTATGCCTTACGCAGAATGTATCATTTTGGTACTTGGGCAAACATGATTCGATGATAGTATTGGCTTTAAATAAAGAACACATTCAAACAAAGATATCACTATTTATACATTAGCAGAATAACTAAAATAAAAAGCTATCATTTACGTCATAAAATGATGACCCTAGTATAACTACGAGCGTGAGAAATCTCAAATTAGAACATGTTTCAAATCAATTTCATTCATGCAATTACATAAATATTAATTTAAAAATGATACATGTATTCTTTTCAAAATGTATCCAAAAAATCTGAAAGGAGATGTTACAAATTGTATAATTTTAAGAATAACACTTTTTGACGGGATAGATTAAATATGACCTAAAAGCTTGCTTTAAGCTACACCTACACGATCCACGAAAATCATTAAATTATTTACCAATGTTGCTTACCTTCTAAGGTATTCATGCAGCACGGGAACGCTAATATTAATAATTTGGAAAATTAACTGCATGTGGGTCACACGATATAACAAAATGTCGAGTATCTAAATTCGGTTGATTTCATCGAAGTCCATTTAAGCAGCCAAATGACTGAAACAATGGGAAAAGGACTCTGCTTGATAACATCGCTGACTCTGTTATACGTAGCGGTCGAATATATAGGGGGGCGATCAACTTTATCTTGTTTTTTAGTCCCGTTGTCCTAGGGACAACTACGACAATGTTATTTGGTTAAATGGATATTATATACATGCTATTATCATTCTTATAAAAAAAATAGTGGATGTGTATCCTATAGAACAGTTTTATGAATTACTATAAATAAAAAAAATATAACAGCATACAAGAAAAAGTTGATAGACCTATAACCACACTTAAGCATGTATAAATATGTATAAACATATATAAGAGCTAAAGGTAGACTTAAGTTCGCAACTAGCGTATGATATAAGGCATTTAAAATGCCAATAATACTTTCGTGTCTAAAGTAATGTATTTAGTGTATGCTGGTATATAATTAATTTTGTTGTGTATATTGCATACTATAACTCGGGAAGCTTCTTCCGGATGGTTGTACCAAGACACTTGTCTGATTATTGACAAATTTTAAGAAATAAACGTATTTTAATCCTTCATAGGGTTTCATTTGACTCCTCTCTGCACCTCGGTAAGACTGCATGTGCCACAAGGTTCGAATATCAAAAACCTTAGCCATGCCCCTGATACCATGTAATAATATGATATAATATCCCGTCATGTGAGTTTTCGTTTTCACACAGCTCTACTGTAACATATATTTTTAGTACAGATGGTGCCTTTTTTACGCGCCAGTGCGAGAAGTGGCTCATGTCAGGTTCAAAACTTCGGAGGGCCATCTGTAGGTACTAAAAAACGTCGTACGAGACACGTGCAAATAGGAAATTCGCCACTCGTTTCGAATTTCATGTTTTTCGCACTTGTGTCGTAATGTACCATTTTAAGGTTGCAGTATGAGTGTCCCTAACTTTCACCGCTCGCTGGTATAAGTCGATACGACCAAGCACAGATGCAAAGAGCTATTCACATCCGACATCACGTTTGACGGTGCATTCAGTGTTAATATCAAGTTAATATACAGGTTGACCAAAAAATAAGTGGATTAACGCTACCAGTGAGGTTTTGGGAAGCATCATAAGCACCTCAGGGATTTTTTTATAGAAATACGGTTTAAGTTTCAGAAGTAGTCGTTCGACATATCTAATGAATTTTCAAAAAATCTAAGGGACCTGTTCTAAGCCCCAAAATTTGACAGACAACGGAAATGAACTTATTGGCGACCTTGTATAGTATCGCCAACTATTAATAATTATTCTGTGGTCGAAATATTTTTTCATTGAAATGACAACCTAAAGTCAATGTCGTATAGTTCGTGTTTTAAAAACCTCGAATTATTTTGTGGTATCGCTACGTGTGTGACGGCCTTTACGGCCTCTATTTAAGGATTTTAGACATGCTACCTCGCCTACGGTCAAACAAATTATGTATAGCACATTTATATGAGGTAAATCAGGAAAGCCCGTCTACCAACTGGCCCAAGTGCTCAACTCAACAATATAAGACGCATATGACGGACTTTCCTTACAAATAAAATATGCCGGACTTACCCACACTGACCTTGGAGATAATATATACAGGGTGTTTGGTAGCTGGGTGCAAAGCTTTAAGGGGGAGATACACTAGACCATGCTGAACATATTCCCCCAAAATTTGATTTTTTTTTTGCGTTTTTTTGATTTTAAGTGAACTTTTACGATTTTAGTATGAAATACCCAAAATTGGTCAATTAAATGCTAATAACGTCCAATCCAAACAGAAATGTCAATTTTTTTTATTATTTTGGCAGTCTAATGTGTTCTTGATCGTACCAAAGTAATTTGAAGCACCATTGTGTCCAAAAAAGTTATGTGCAAAGCATTTAAACTTTACAAAAATTAAAAACAAAAAAAATCTTACTTTTGATGTCATTTAAAAATAATAATAAAAAAACGGACATTTCTGTTTGGATTGGACGTTATTAGCATTTAATTGACCAATTTTGGGTTTTTCATACTAAAATCGTAAAAGTTCCCTTAAAAATCAAAAAATCGCAAAAAAAAATCAAATTTTGGGTGAATATGTTCAGCATGGTCTAGTGTATCTCCCCCTTAAAGCTTTGCACCCAGCTACCAAACACCCTGTATAATTGGCTCTGGTGAAAAAGGGTATCAGTAGGTACTATAACTACTATACAGTGTGTGTCTATAATACGATATCGAAACCGAGGAATGCGATGCAGATTTCTAGCCAAACCGTGAACATTATTCGATTCAAAATGCTAATTTTAAAAATTAACTTTCTAAGAAAAGTTAATTGAGAAGCAATGTACTTCAAAATGAATCGTTAATTTGCACTTGACAATGACAGATCGCAGGCATTCAACGGTTGACAACTAAGCAGTAAGTACACACGTTACATTGATCGTTCGGAGCAAATAAAATTAATTGTACGGTAAATTTAATTATTTTTCAATGTTAATACTTGAAAACGATTGCTAGTAATGCGTATTATTACCCATTTTCGTAAAAGCCCGGGTCATGGAAACACACTGTATTAATATACAAGTGCTCAGTACAGTTTCCCAAACTGGACGGCGTGTTCACTCTTTTCGGGCATGGTCTCAAATCTAAACAACGGTCACAAAATAAAAACAATACATACTTTCATTTAATTATTTATTTCCATAATGATAGTCGACGGATGTATGACATTTAACAGCAGAAAATTACTTGATTCGGATTATTGGAACATTCATTTTAACAACAATTGTAACGCACATTCAGATTTCAATTACTGGAATATATTGTATTTTTAACATCAAAATTATTGTACATTAAGACATTCTGCTTAAATCTAGATTTAGGAGAATTTGTTGCTATAATAGGTACCTGTAATGATTTTTGGCCAGTGTAGTCGAGTTTTGTGGGTAGAGACCCGAATAGCTTAAATACACCAGTATAATAGATAACTTTCATAAACCAGTATACAAGATTAACTATTCGAATACCTAAGAAGTATGGTACAGGTTCCATCAGATATATCGGAGCGGCCACGGAGTTCAAAAATATCTAAGCATGCACTCTAAAGGTGGATTTAGACCAAGCGAGCGAATGCTCGTTCTATCCCCCACTGTACGAAATTCGTTTGTTACACAAAACGTAATTCGTCAAAATTCGTTGATTTCGTAAAGTGGGGGACAGAATTGCTCGTTTGGTCTAAATCCACCTTAACAAGGGACCTGGTCAAATGTTTGTGAGCACCCTGGCCGCTGATCGGAGCTGCCACGGTGTGCTAAAATATCTGCACATGCTGTCTAAAGCCATGACAATAGAGGCCTGCTCAGATATTTGTGGACATCCCGGCCGGTTCGATATATCTGATGGCGAAAGCCATGGTCATCAAATAGGGGCATATTTGTAGTTAACCCTTATGTAAATAGGTGTCACATTGTGTACACGGGTGAATCAACTTTTTTCTGTTTGTTATTGCCATGGTTACGGTCGCCTGGGTCACGCTGGTTTTATGCAAAAGTATGCTACTTAAATTAAGCAAACATGCAAGTAGTGCATGTTTGTAGGTGGCCCATTAAGGAAAGGGTTTATTAACACCAGAGAAATGTATGTTTGCATAGTTTAAGTAGCATAATTTTGCATTAAACCAGCGTGACTCAGGCGACCGTAACCATGGCAATAACAGACAGAAAAAAGTTGATTCACCCACATGACCTTGGTTATGAGCTTTTTCACTTTTAGGGACACCCAATTAGCGTAAAATTAAAAAAAAAACCTCAATTTTAGTCAAGTTTGTAAAGACAATTTAAGCACTGAATTTCAATACTCTGTTTTGGTGTTAATGTTATAAACTATATGCTATAATATACTACAAAAACGCCGATTAAGCTAAATATATCGTACTTAGCACGTTCGGCGCCGGTGACACAGATCTGTGATCAAAAAATCCTTACTCCTATGCCAGCGAACAAAATAACCTTATTCCTACGCCACTACCATAACTGAATTTTTTACTCTTATGCCAGTGACATAGAAATACATACATTTTTAAAACAATATTGTGTCGCCGGCATAGTAGGACAATATTTCTAGTCACACATTAGTGTCACTGGCATAGTTCTACCTGATAATTACGGTCGGTATAGCATTAGCAATTAGTGAACCAGTTCTGGGGGCGTACGTGTTAATTGTCGTTACGAACTTGACTGCAATTAATGTTTTAATGTCACGCTAAATGGGTGTCCTTAAAGGTGAAAATGCCATTATAAAACCTCTTAGGGAAGGTAATAAGTTGTTAGCCATATCTTCAGGCCCTTTTGAAATATAGCTTATTTTCTAGCTAGATAAGAGGCCATAGCCCAAGAGTCCAATATGTATTTAAAACTTAACTAGGTATAATTATAGTAGTTTTATTTTTTTGTTATTTTACATATTATTTTCTAATATGGCTTCCCAAGATACATAATTCTAGATTAGGCTCGGATCATAACCGCTAATGTAATTAAATGCAACATAATAGGTAGGGTAGGCAAAGCATTGCTTGCAATTACCAAATAATTGTAATATCCATGGAATCTTACATTCAGAAAAAATATGTTGTGTATGGGTGAATAAACTTTTTTCTGTTTGTTATTGCCATGGTTACGGTCGCCTGAATCACGCTGGTTTTATGCAAAATTATGCTCCTTAATGTATGAAAGCATGCATATAGTCCATGTTTGTAGATGACCCATTAAGGAAAGGGTTTATTAACACCAGAAAAATGTATGTTTGCATAGTTTAAGTAGCATAATTGGGCATTGTTATGGAACATCGAATCAAGCGACAGAAGTCTGTCACTGAAAATAATAACTTTAGTTTTTGACAGAAAGATTCAAATAAAATGACAGGCTTCAGTCGCTTGATTCGATATTCCATAACTATGCCCAATTATGCATAAAACCAGCGTGACTCAGGCGACCGTAACAATGGTAATAACAGACAGAAAAAAGTTGATTCACCCGTATAATACGCCAGGGCCAAGTTTCAAGCAAGGGGCCAGTTTCGTCTGGAGATTTGAAAAATATCAGTAGGCTTAGCATAGGATCAGTGCGACAATATGTCGCCGCGAGTTAGACTATCCATCCCTCTTTTATTCATATAGTTGGTAAAAGATGGAAAATGTATCTCGCAGCGACACACTGACATACCAATCATGTGCTAAGCGTACTGAAACACGCCTTTACGAGTATTGCTATAGCGATGGAGGCATGTTCAGATATTTTTGAGCGCTACGATACATCTGATGACAACTAAACGAGACGTCTGCTCGTAAATATGAAGTTGTTACACAACACACATATCTTGTACAGTCAAAGTAAAATATATAAATGCGCGCATAGTGCCAAATATATGTATACACTACCTTTTTACTATCCAGGGTGGTCGTGAGTATACCGGCAGACTTTATCAATGCATTTTTGATGACAAAAGAAGTAAAAAAAAATATAAGACATGTAATTTTCGTACAAAAAAAAACATTTTTGGGATATTTAGAATTTTTTTGTACATTTTCAGGGGTTTGAATTTTTTTTATAGTTGAACATTTTTCAGAAACTTATTTCTCATTTCCTCTAATTTTAATCAGTGAGTATGTCGAGATGAAAACTATTAGTGTAAGAATTTTAATCTTGCAGGCAATTTTCAGTGACTTATGATAAAAATAGATTTTTGAAAAACATGTCATTATCTCTTCAACTAAGCCGAAACCATAAAAGTTCATATGACATAATAGCCTCAAAATGTGGTCAGGAATACACCTTTCAAGTTTGTCGGGTGTTGTTGTCACTTACCCACCCTGTATAAGGCTATGTATACATATTCTTTGCACTTTGCAGGGATCTATATCAGTTACCTTGACTACTATGATATAGCCTTTATCTGACAAGAAGGAAATTCTTACCCCTATCAGTTTGATACATATTATACCCTGTAGGCTTATGATGGTTCCTTGTTAATCGTTTACCCATGATACCGTCACCTTCTGACAAGGATGCAAGTGCGAGGGTGATCATTAGCACGATAAATGGTAAACGTTTGACCATCAAAAAGCATCTGAATGTCGTTTAGATTATAACATGCACTGACCTGACAGGTATCAGAATTTAAAATTTTAGATAAAAAAAACACTCTCCCAATTGTTTCGACGCAAATCAAAATTGCCCAAGACTTCAAAATTTGGTGCACCAATTTGACAATGCTCACCCAATACTATTTTACGGGGTTTTTAAGTGGGGGTGGCATATATCGACAAGGCATTTGCCAAAACGAAGCAATACTATTAACATAATAGAAATCTACTTTTCAGAAATGTAAGTCCGTACGGCTATTTCTTAATACAAGTCATAAATATTAAATATCACAATAAGCTAATGTCAGTTCAGTCACAGGTTTACTAACTACTTAAACCAAAAGAGTTATGCCCACGAACGTGACACATAAAGCACAGAACGAGTCGTTTCGTGATCAAGCTAAAGCGCAATTTATCGCTATATTGGATCGACCATATCGACGCTTATCATACAACGCTACATCTTTATACAATATCTTGTCGTAATTTGAATTCTAACAATTAACTAGAATAGAATAGAATTTTAATTGCAAGCGCGTACTGTCTTGGAATACAGCGTCGATAATATCCTAGTGGCACCTTTAAAATTAATAAGCATTACATGTCACGTTCGTGAGCTTCCAACATTTTGTATGTAAATAAGGTAAGTACCTACGGACCTAGATAATACTACTGATATCCACAAAACATATAAAATTACAAGGATCAGTGAAATGCAGAGAAGAACGTCGAGGTAGATTAAAATTTTGTTCGTTACTAAAAAGCGAAACGCTTGGTGGTATAGAATATTTGTTAGTAATTAAAAAATCATTTAGATTCGACAACAACTAAGCAGGAATAATCGAATAATGTTACATATCATCCATTATAAAAATTGCCTAATAATAAAATCATAATTTACATTTGCGACAAATGAGACAAAGCAAGTTATTTAATTAAAATAAAAGCATAATATAATGAAAATAAAATATTTTTCTTGCCTTTGGCTCGGAACACAATTATAAGATTTATTTGCGTCATTCTCACATGAAAGCGCAGTGGCACAAAATGGCACTTATTCTTTCATGTAAAAACAACTCATATACCTTTCCACTTTTACATATAGTCGCAGAAATCCTACGAGGATACTTTGAAGCTTAAAACTAACAAATTCGTGAACCATTTCAGAAAACATCAAACTAGAAGATCATTTTCAAACATCTACCTACTAATATCACGAGAGGAAACATGACTTATACAGACACGAATTAATAATATTTGCCATCACTTCAGACACGGCCAGGAATTATTTAACTACCCTAAAACCCCCTTTTGACCATCTCTCTTGCTGATTTTAACACTACCTGAAAGGGTATAGGCAAATTAGGTACTCGAATGGCATATATTATTAATACCTGTCAGTTTTACAGATTACAACACACCTAAATGTATACTTTTTGTATAATTATATTCAAAAGCATATCCTAACAGTCGGCTGACATCACGTTTAGCGCTTACTCACGGTGCGAGTAGCTCGTGTAGTCATTCGAGCAAGTTACATGCAATTACAGATGTAGTGCATAATCTTTTGCTTTCGTATTTTTACGGAAATATCCAAAATTATATTGGTTCAATATCAATTGCACTGAAGTCAATTGAGATAGAAATATAAATTCAGACGTTTCCGTGAAAATACGAAGGAAAAAAGTATGCACTACATCTGTACCCTTTAGACGGCTTTACACGACAACGGAAAGTTTTGTCATCGGCGCCAACGACGGCTTCATTCTCCAGCTTCGCAAATAATATGGACTTATGCGGCAATACGTAAAGTTCAAGTTCACTTGATTAGATATGATTGTGAAGCGTTTGTGACAAGATTTTACTGCAAGGCTTGGCTTCCAAAAGAAAAGTACAAGTTAAATTGAGAATGCTCAAACAACGATATAATTCCCCAGACTCTATATCCCTTTAACGGGCATACAGCAGATGTCAGAAATGCGCAAAATTGAATTCTTGTCACTTGGACATAATGTTGAAACATGGCGCGAAACATATTCCCTATGCCTTATAAAGGGATAAATAAGGAAGTAATAAGTAATCTGATTAGGCAAGTAGCTCGCACCTCTACTTGCACCGTATGTATAGCACTAATGCAAACTATTTTACCAAAAATATTAAGCACCCGTACTTTACTTTAAACATCCGTTTTAACGTTCTCAGGTGAAATGAAGAAATATTACAATGTTTAAGCTATATGAGAAAAACAGGTGCTAATTACTTTTGGCAAGGCGTAGCTCACACCATAATATTTTTAAACGTTAACTTAAGAGTTCTCACATTCATACTCCAGAACAGTCTTGTGGTAGAAGAGAAGATATCTGTTGAATAAAAAAAATACAGAATTAAAAATAAAAGCATTTCTTCTCGGTATACGGTTTAGAAAATGTATGATTGATGCCTCGACCGCGAACTGAGCAGGATCAATACTCGCTACGTTTATAAATAAGGACGTAAGAATTATCGAAAAAGAAAAAGACATATTTTGTTTTTCTTAAAGTATATCCAAAGGGTTTAGCAGCCTTACCGAACAAGAGGTGCCTTTCCCCACGGATGAGGTCAATATTTTAGGTGGTGTACTAGCAGGACCTAAGAATACTCCATGCTTAATATCAGCTCTAGATCTTCTTTTGTTTTAGAGTTATTCAAGATAATGCAAAATATACAGGGTGCCGTTGAAAGTGGCATATTTCGTAAACTGTTCAAGTTAGATCAACCAAACAAAATTGTGTTTGATAACAATAAAATAAACTACAAAATGCATATTTTTAATCTGCATCTTGTCCTTATTTTTCATAATAAAAAAAGGGTTTTTGTTATTTTTTTCCATATTTTTTTTATTTCACGCGGAGGTACACCTACAAAAAAAATATGCAAACATAGCCACTAATGTCCGCTATATACATAAATTAAGATATTTCCATAAATCATCGTGCGTCATGCCAAAAAAAAAACTATTCCAGAAGTAGTCGTTACTGGCATACAAATAAAGTACCAGTGCATGAGTGCAGTGTGAACATAAGTTTGTGTGTAGGTACACAATCTCTTCTAATAAACCTATTTAGAATAATCGACGGTGACATATCAAACGTTGATATGTGTATCTATATATATATATATATATATATATATATATATATATATAAAATACCTATTCGTATTTTGTGTTTATTTTTACATTCCTTAGCATCAGACCATTTTTCTCAGTTTTGCACCACCTACTATCAACATTTACTTTCTTATTTCCTCTACCCAAACGTTGTCTGGAAGAGATCGCTCTTTAGCGATAAGACCGCCTTTTGTTTACCTCTTTCAAACATGTATTTTTGTTATTTGTTTTGTATTTGTCTTTGAGGTGCTATAAAGAGTTATTGTATTGTATTGTTGATAACATTTGACAGATAGTATACAATCGGACCTTTTCTTCGAAACTTTGGAAGATGTCGAAGAGTATTTTCCGGACGAATGTATTTTAATGTATGGTGTATGTAAATATGGCAAAAGATGCTTTAGATTTGTAAATAGTCAATTCCAGCTTTTAGCTGTATTATACTGTCGCTTATGCACAGGTCCACTGTTTGAAATAATAAAAGATTAGAAAAGGCTAATTGTTTTCTATATCAACTCATTTAAAGAGATAGTTCCGTTTATATTATTAATTATAAATTATTAAGCAATCGACTCGTTTTGACATTTCGTCGTCGATTATTCTAAATAGGTTTATTAATAGTACATTGTGCATCAAGGGATGTAAGTACGGAAGTACTAATGAGAGCGTTAGAAGCCCGACGCCGTTAGGCGGAGGGCTTTTATGACTCGAGTTAGTATTCCGCTTACCGGCCGTGATGCATACAATGTTTTTCATCACACTTGCCGACAAAAAAATAAGTTTTAAGACATAACATTATTAAATGACGTACTGACATTTCTATTACTCCCTAGGGAATTTCACTTTTCTATTACTCCCGCAGCGCGTGCAAGCAATGGCGCGCTTAGGCAGCAAGTGTGATGAAAAAGAGATTGTGTACCTACACCCTTATGTTCACACTGTACTAGTACTTTATTTGTATGCCAGTAACGACTACTTCTGGAATAGTTTTTTTTTTGGCATGACGCACGATGATTTATGGAAATATCTTAATTTATGTATATAGTGGACATTAGTGGCTATGTTTGCATATTTTTTTTGTAGGTGTACCTCCGCGTGAAATAAAAAAAATATGGAAAAAAAAAACAAAAACCCTTTTTTTATTATGAAAAATAAGGACAAGATGCAGATTAAAAATATGCATTTTGTAGTTTATTTTATTGTTATCAAACACAATTTTGTTTGGTTGATCTAACTTGAACAGTTTACGAAATATGCCACTTTCAACGGCACCCTGTATATTTTACATTATCTTGAATAACTCTAAAACAAAAGAAGATCTAGAGCTGATATTAAGCATGGAGTATTCTTAGGTCCTGCTAGTACACCACCTAAAATATTGACCTCATCCGTGGGGAAAGGCACCTCTTGTTCGGTAAGGCTGCTAAACCCTTTCATGTCTTGCTGCTTGTAACGTGTAATACTGTATGTACGAGCCGCGATGCAGTGGAATTCGTCTAGTTCGAAACAATTTTTACAAATTTTTGAATATTTTAAAAATGATCACATTATGCTAATGATAAATTGTATGAACGTTAGTCATGGTTAATGTACTACATTTCAAGAGACACAACAATCTGAAGTACGCTTTTGTTGTTTAATAAATCGATTTTAACTTAACAAACCAGTGTCTAAATTATATTTTCGTTCACCACCGTAATTCCGCGCTTATAAGCTTGACGCAAAATTCGCAGTGCATCAGGTGTACCATGTCGTCTTTAATATTAATGGCGTTCTTTACATTCATTGATTATTTACAAAATTAAAAATTGTGGAAAAAAAATTAAAAAATACCTTTCGTAAAATAGTTTTTTTTTTATTCTGATTTATTAAGTCCAAATAAAACTATTTATAAAATAAACTATTTTAATACTACTATTGAATAGTGAAGGTTTTGTCTCTAAACCTTTCCCCCCGGATGAACGGGATAATCTCGAAAAACTGTCTAACTGTACGAGAACATATGCATCGGGGCTCGTACTTGTTAATGTTAACCGACTCAGTGGGTCCCAAGATGCAGGCTCAGCCTAGTTTAGAGCCCACTAGATAACGCTTGAAAATTGAAAACATGTGCTTACGTGAATAAATTATTTGTATTTGTATTAATTTCTGAGTGTGACATGGCTTTTTCAATGCTGTCATTACCGTCATACCATGAAGTGAAAATTCTATTGAATTGATTGATTGAGATTTGCAATTTTTGGATTTTAAAACTGGGTCTTACATTTTACAAAAAGAAAAATTAAAACAAAAATTAGAATACGTACCCCTCGCTATCTAAGACCTCTCGCAGCGTCGCACGCGTGATCATGTGGTCGTCGCATTTATACCAGTTCCCCTTCATCTGCCTCACATACGCCGTGTAGTGGCCCGCGTCCAGCGAACCCAAATGGTTCACCACCGCGAATAAAGAGTAACGGTTATCTTCGAATACTCCTTCAGGGGCATTGTTATTGTCCGCCGCCCCGCTGTCGACCGAACGACGATGCGACGACATGAATGGAGTCATGTCTAGTTCAGCTGGAAAGGACACAAAAGTAGATATTTTTCTGTCGATTTGCGAGGAATGTTCGAAGCGTTTCAGATGGAAGCTCGCGACAATTGGCAGCGTTTCAAGCGTCAATTGCTTCGTTGATTCGCGGTAAGCGCGGCAGTTTGAGCATTTAATCTTCGCTCCGGAGCCTAGGTGCTCCGCTCTGGTGAATCTTTCTAGACAAGCTTGCAGTGACCCTGGACCGGCCACGTCTAAGCTGATGTCCCAGAAAGGGTCTATGGTGGTGGAGACTCCGGAACAGGAGGTGCATACGACGTCACTCTGTAGTCCGCCCGTGAATATCTGGTCGATGATGCAGTTGCAGCGACCGTTCTCTTTTTCTTTCTTTTCTGCGTGCTCTTCGACGCCGTTCATGCAATGTCTGGAAATAATAATTTTATTTTAAGTAATTTAAATCACAAAAAAGAAAGTTTAAATAAAATATTAGTATTATTTAGCCTGTTCATCTTTAGTTGTCTTAGGGATGATTTTTCAATCCCCAAATAAACCTATCCGTAAGTTAAAATTATCACCATCCTTATCTCAAATCATCAACCAAAAAAGGACAGAGCTAACATTTATTTGACAGGTACTGTTAACTGAGCATTGAAAAATCAGACCTTATTTAGTAAACAACTTTCTAAATTAAAAGTGCACGTTTTGTGCCGTAGACCTACAATATTGTGGCTGGGGCTCCCCCATCATCGTGAAGGCATCTGTGAAGCGATGAAGAACTCGTGCCAGGTCTTTACCCCAAGTCAGGGATCGGATGCCGGTTTTTTCTCCATACACAAAAAGTCTAATTTCATTCTTTGGTATATAAATTCTTTGTTAACGGCGTAATTTAATATAATATACCTAATCATTTTTAAAATAATGAGTACGACATAAAGTGTACAAAACATTATAGAATATTGAGCTGTTTCGAGGTTTTTCTGAAAAACCGGTTTTGATCCCTACCCCAATTAGACCTGTAATAGTGTGGTTGGTGCTGCCCGATCATCATGAAGGTTGTACTGACGTGTGAATCACATAGAGTGAAGTGATGAAGAACCAGCAACAGACGGTCTTCACCCCGAGTAGACCTGTAACAGTGTGGTTGGTGCACCCTGACCCCCTGAGCTAAGACCTGTCTGAACTTGTAAAGCAAGTCAAAGAAGTGCTGAAGAACCCGTGACAGGTCTTTACCCCGATTAGACATGTATAGTGGTTGGTGCACCCAGATTATGAAGGCCTCTGAACTGACCAGTAAGCAAGTTGAAGCAACCAACATCTGAGTAGACCTGTAACAGTGTGGTTGGTGCTCCCTGAGCTGAAGGCTGTACTGACTGGTGGAGCAAATTGAGTGGCAATGAAGAACCAAAGTCACGGGTTATCTCCCCGAGTAGATCTGTAACAGTGCTCCCCTATCATCATAAAGGCCTCTGTACTGACTAGTAAGCAAGTTGAAGCAATGAAGAAGCAACATATGAGTGGTCTTCGCCCCGAGTATGATTCGGCCATCTTTTCACGCGGCGCAGACGCAGAAACATTTACGTGATAACGGCAAGAGAAACCCGATTTTAGCACAGACGAGAGGATAAGAACGTCAAGGGAACCTATGAAGGACCTGTGTCAAAATATTTGCCAGACCTGTATTTCAATTTCAATTTTCAATTTCAATTTATTTATTGCATAGTCATGAACAAATTTACATGGTAAGGTCTTAATAACTAAAGTAGGTAATGTCATGACACCCTGCTAGGGCACACAATATATTATTCACTAACGGCCTTATTCATAAAAATTCCTTGTTGAAGGTTTGAGGGGCCCAATAGTTATCGAGCCGATAAGTCTTGTTGAACGGTTTATAAGAAGTGTTATTCATAAACGCTCAATATCTCTCCGATAACTGTTGAGCCGCTGTTGAACGGATTAGACGCGTTATGTTGGCGCCTTGACAAAATCATAGACAAAAATGTGGTCTCACCGCAAATTAAAAAAAAGTTTGACAGCTGTCTGGCGGGAATTCGCAAATATTTCCTAATTCCTTGTTACTTACTTTTATCTCAAATAATTATATTATCATCATCTTGAACCTGAAATTATTAGGTACTTACTACGTATTCTTTTACCTAGGTAACTAATCAAAACAGCTTTATGATTAGGTACTTGCGATGACGGTCAGATAACGAAACATAATTGTATGGCTAGTTAGTACCTAGGTATGGGCAGTTAGTAGTACGGGTAAGTAATAAATAAATATTTACTTCCTTGCGACCCCAACACCTAATTGCAGTTAGAACCTGAAGTTCTGGTGTGAGGCCAGCTCCTCTGCGATCTTTCTTCAGGTCTTCTTTCACCAATATATACTATACAAAACAGCAGCAACAACAGCAGCAACAACTATATACAAAACAGTCGCCTTATTAAAGCGGTATCGCCGCCTAAATTCAACATCGGGCAGATCCTCAATGGGATCTGCCCTTATGTTATATATTTTTGGACGCCGCGGCGGATTACACAAATTATTTATGGCATCAATAGCGTTTAAGGCCTGCATGATGGAGTCTCACTGCGTATTGACGTTGAAGTTGAAATGGTTGAAAAACTATCAACAAAATTTTAAATTAAAAAAGTTGGAGATTAGTTTTCCCACCATTTCTGATTCGTGTAATGTTACATGTAGAGAAAATCGAAACTGCGTAACTACTTACAATAAATCATCCGATATTTATTTTAAATACCTATCTAAATATAATTAAGTATCTCTGGATACATATTTAATAATAATCAGATGAATAGACGATATAAAATACTATACACCAAATCAGACTTTCATACCTTTATCTTTTCTCTTCTGCCTACTTTAAAAGCATGGTTATGCACCTGTCAAAAATCAGCTGATCAAAATTTTGGCAGCCATCTTGTTAAATAAGAAGTTATGAGACCGTTATAGAAGGGTCCTCGGCTCTATAACTTTCGGGGGATTTATAGTAGGTTTGAGCGGCTGAATAGCGCTATTGAACGTTTATGAATAACGTTTTTAGCCATCCGGTCAACAACGACCCATCAGCGGGCGCGTAACTTTTTATGAATAAGGCCGTAAGTATTTACAGGATTCATCAGAATATTTTATGATTAAACTATAGATCATTAAATAAATAAATTCATGTCAAATATAATTAAAACACATAAATAAATCATGATTCAGGTGAAATACTATATAATTCAATAACAAATAATTAATAATTCAAATGAAAACAATAATAATTAAAAAAATAATAATAATAAATGAAATAATTTTGGATGTATGAATATGAAATAAAAATAATTCTGAAATTATATGTAACAGTGTGGTTGGTCCCCGACCATCATGAAGGCTGTATTGACCGGTGAAGCACATAGAAGGTGGCAATGAAGAATCGTGGGCGTCCTGCTGCTCGTAGCCCGCCAGGTGGCGCGCGTGCGTCCAGATCAGGTGCAGCAGTCGGTGCAGCGTCAGGGGGGTCTTGGCTCCGGAGTAGATCTGTACTGACCAGTAAGCAAGTTGTAGCGATGAAGATCCGGCATCTGGGTGGTTTTCGCCCCGAGTAGACCTGTAACTGGTTGATGAGTACACCCCGATCATGAAGGCCTCTGTACTGAGTAGTGAGCAAGTTGAAGCGATGAAGAAGCAACATATGGGTGGTCTTCGCCCCGAGTAGGGCAGTTCGGCCATCTTCATCAGACGCAGAAACATACGTGATAACGGCAAGAGAAACCCGATTTTAGCACAGACGAGAGGATAAGTACTGACCTGTAAAGAACGTCAAGGGAACCATGAAGCACCTGTGTCACGTTCTTTGCCAGACCTGTAAAAGTGTGGTTGGTGCCCGGGGATCATCCCAAAGGCTCTGACCGGTGCATCACATAGAGTGAAGCAATGAAGAACCAGAGTCACAGGTTTTCTCCCCGAGTAGATCTATAACAGTGATGATGAAGGCTGTACGGACCGGTGGAGCACGTCGAGGGTGGCGATGAAGAACTCGTGGGCGTCCTGCTGCTCGTAGCCCGCCAGGTGGCGCGCGTGCGTCCAGATCAGGTGCAGCAGTCGGTGCAGCGTCAGGGGGGTCTTGGCTCCGGAGTAGAACTCCTGGAATTGACGAACTTTGACAGTTAATCTTAACCTCGTAACTAGTGTTTCGTATTTACATCCCTAAGCTTAGCACACGATTGGCGCGACAGTATCTCGCCGCGAGATAGTCTATCCGTCCCTCTTTTGTTAATACAGCTAGTGAAGGGAGATCTATCTCGCGGCGACATACTGTCGCACCAATCATGTGCTAAGCCTGCAGGCCAAAAGTATAGAATCCAGTTATATTGTTAACACTTTCCCGGACAGTACGGCTGTAGTAGTAGGCGTAGTCATTTGTTTCCTTTGGCCTATGACATCTATGACTAGGGCTGCCAACCGTCCCGCTATATGCGGGACGTCCCGTTTCTGGGGCCCTAAAGTATGGGTCCCGCAAAGGGTTCGCGCGGGACGTCGATTGTCCCGCTTTTCAGGGAATACTAAACTGGAAATACTAAAATAATAATATGAATACGTAAATGAAAGCAATTTAAGATTGTGCACTGAACGTGTATAACTGGCAAAAGATGCGATGAAGAAGCGACGGGTGCATCTAAATTGACCCGATCTAAAACTAAGCTTTGCTTTTTAATGTTAATGTCATTCTTCCTGTCCCGCATTTTATAGCCGAGTCCCGTAATTTATTCGCGAATGTCCCGCATATCTGTGATTTTTGGTTGGCAGCCTTATCTATGACGTCCGCGAATGTGTTAACCCATCTTATGCGTGAGCACGGATCCGTGTACGGAAAAACTATAAGAAAAAATATTCGCCGCACACGAGGGATTAATTAAGGCAATTCAATCATACGGCTACCAGACTAATATACTAATATATACAATGTGCTCATGAGGAAATTAAAAACGTTAACAACGAATTTCTGACCAATTGTGAAGTTAAAAATGTCGTATGAAGTTTTCCAGATTCCGTCTATCTTAAGAGAAAATGAAACGATTTTGTTACTGTGTCTTAGTTTTGTCACACATAATTGACAGACATCAAAGTAGAAACTTCGGATTGGCACACTTACGCCTACGTTTGTTTCCATACTTTTGACCTGAGATGTACACAAGAGTCAATCAACTATTTAACGTTCTTTGTTAGCATGGCTACGTCCCAGAGTTGGGCAAAAGTAATCTGATTACTGATAAAATAGTACATTACGATACAAGTGCGAAAAACATGAAATTCGAAACGAGAGGCGTTTGTGTGTGCTGTTTTAAATCGACACGAGTAACGAATTTCCTTTTTGAAAGGGTCTCGTACGACGTTTTTTTAGTACAGATGACCCTCCGAAGTTTTAGACCTAACGTAAAATGAGCCACTTCTCTCAGTAGAGCCTAAAAAAGGCAACATCTGCACTAAAAATTACATTTGCATATGTACTTTGTAATCTACATTACGATTAATTTTGCATGTGTACTTTGTTTGTAATCTACATTACACAAAAGTAATCAGAAGGAGTAATCAGATAACTTTGTGCCCGTCTCTGCTACGTAAAGTAGTAGTAGTAGTTAGTAAGTAAAGTAAGTAGTCCAGTCAATGGCCGACATACATTTTCCCTTCAAAGATACAATTATCGTAGTTCGGAAAAAATATCATCATGTAAACAGTCGTGTCATGTACACAAGCGATAATCGCCTCGCCTTTCAATGGAATTTATCCATGTAAACAAAACAGAATGCGAGATACCTACTGAAATAACATCATTAAAAACAAGTAAACTTAACCACAGGGTTAGCACTCTGAGAAGAGGATTGGGGCGCATTAGTCGCTAACTCTTAGGGTGTCTTTCTACCAGAGCTATGATATGTGGTGTATATGCGTTTGATATCCACCAATCACATTTATCGATTGAACGATGCGTAGCTGTGATTGGTGGATATCAGACATATCCACATGGTGGAAAGGCACCCCTAGTTGCGAACGAAACGCAACTGTCTATGCAATATACTTTTAGCCCTCATTCGGCCATTGATTGAATTTCATTTCGATATTTTAGCCCTATTGCCTTTGTCACAGCCTACCGAATCGCCGATAGTGCAAATGTCATGGGTACAAAAATATATTTTTTTCACCCTTAGGGCCCAATAAATATATGTTATCTGCCAAATAAATGTTAGCTATCCTTTTTTTATATGGGCCTGGGGAAAAGAAGATTGATAATTTTATCTGACGAATATACTAATCAAAAGATTGTCAAAGTCAAGTTAGTCACCTTTAACTCAGGGCAATTTATAGCAAATGGAGTCCAGGTTAATTTCTAGCAAATAAAGATTTTACCTCCTTGTATCAATGTGTTAGTCTTATATAAACTGACAAGTTGTATAAAGCGTAAAGTAGGTTAAATCTATTAAAATGATTTACCTGGAATAACTTGGAGACTTCGCACACCAAGCATTTACCGGATCCCTGCGATTTACACTTGTGTTTCTCACCGAGGAAGTAGTCTCGAAGCAATGGCGTGTGGATCAGTGCCTGAAACAGAATAACTTTACGTAAGGCTGCAGTCAGAGAAAGAGGGTTATTGATACATTTTCCGCCATTATGCTCCGGCGGTGAGATGAGATCGCAGCACTGTGGCGTAAGGTCCGATGATTGTTCAAAGTGAAATATCTTTTATGATATGCAGTACCTACAGTACGGGATTAATCAAAACTTCGTAGTTCAGACCTAATTTTTGCGTATAATGTTCTCAACAATGTTGATAGGAACACACGTATTAAAATAAATTTACCAAGATATTAACAAAAATAGACTAGATAAAACTAATTAACTGACGACAATTCATTGTATTGCTAGGTATTTAGCAGATATATAAATAATAATAAAGGTATAATTTTCCTTTATGTTTGTCCGTTGTTGACAATAAGTTTCCTGTTATTAATTGGACGAATGATGACTTTATTTAACATTGTTGTAATAAGTTCTGCAATTAACAAATACCATTCGAAATAGTATCTACTAAAATTACGTACCTAATAAAACCGGCCAAGAGCATGTCGGGCCATGCTCAGTGTAGGATTCCGTAGTTAATCAAAAACGGCTGGGGCCGATTATGTTCGAAATAGTTTCATTTTAAAGTATTCTATAAGCCCACTATTCACGATTTTTTTTCATATTATTTGGACCTACGGATCAAAAGTTAGAGTGGGACATTTTTTTTTTCTGGTTTGGAGCGATGATCTCCGAAAATATTGCCTTTAGAAAAAAAGTTTCTTTCAATTCAATACCCTTATTATTGTTAAGAGACCTATTCAATGATACCCCACACTATACGATTACAGTAAATAAAAATCATCCCCACTTCACCAGTTGGGGACCCGTAAAATTTTTTTTCTAGTTTTTATTCTACCACTTTCTTGACATAATTAATATGTATACCTGTACTAAATTGCAGATTTATAGTGTAAACGGCCACTGAGCTATAGGTACTGCGGACAGACGGATATGGCGAAACTATAAGGGTTTCGTTTTGCCATTTTGGCTACGGAACCCTAAAAAGTACTAAACCAAAATAAATAACTGTGTTACCTCTACCTTTAAGTTTATGTATTCGGTATTGATGTTATAGTAGTTGTAGTTTTAACTCTTTATTGTAAAAAACACAGATCACACGGGATTTACAATATGACGAGGGAAATACAAATGCGAACTTAGCCCTATAAGGATTTTTTTACGTTTTACATCTCGACGAAACGTGCAATAAGTTTGAAATGCCAGAATTCAAACAATCTCAGATTTGCCTACGATGTCGGCCGCAAGCCGCAAGGGATCACGTTCGTATACGTCTTCAGGTAAAAATATCCCTTACGTTTCTTTGTGTCCCCAACAACCCTAAGCGGTTATTACGCTTCATACCAGCCAGTTTTTTTCGTAATCTTGTAACAATGGTACCAAACGTAGTCCAACAAAGTATTAGCAGGCCTAGCAAAGATGCCATTTTGTAATCGTATACGATAAGCGATAAGTCACGTGACCATAATTAATAATGTATGGAAATGGTCGACGAATCTGTCAGTCTCATACATTTTTCTACTAAACGCTTATCGTATACGATTGCAGAATGTCATCTTGACTAGTCAAGTTATTTATTTTTCCCCACACTAGCTCGGAAACACCTACTTCCCTCACTAATTTCAGTGAGGGAAGTTGCATTTTAATCACTTGTGAAGGAAGTAAATTGACAGATGAACCGTGAAACGTTCAAAACCATGGAACGTCAAACGCTGGTATGGCTATGATACGCTGATTATTTTTTGAGGGACACCATGAAAATTTTATCATACACCAGATTATTTCATTTATTCAAGATAATAAATTAGATTTTTAGTATTTCATAAAAACCTATCGCAAAATCTTATCATATTGGACAAAAACCAGATAGTATACTTTTACATTCAGAACGCAACCCGTTAACACTGACGTCTTGTACGTCAATGTTGCCAACTTATAAAAAAATACTCGAATGTGAGTTTTGTAAGGAAAGTTTCCTATGTAATATCTCACCAAAAAGTAGGCAATTTAAGTTTACCTCACACATTTTTTAAAATGATTTATGTTTTAGCTGCCGGATACAGATTTTATACTTAAACATCATAGAAATTTTGACAATTTAATTAATGTAGGTAGGTTTCATTGTAATTATAAAAAAAAATCTAGTCACATAGACCTAGTCATTTACCAAATTAAGTTAAACTTAAAAGTCTAAATATAAGAAAAAAATTGAAATTTATACAAGTTACAACATTAATTTGATCTCATAACTATTATATTGATATTATAGTATGTTGCTGTAGTTAAATACTAAAAAATATATTTTGTTACTAGAACTACTCTAATTTATTTAATAAAGACTGATTTGTTGCATTGATTGTTTTTTTTACACGTTCGTAGCTGCTTCCTCGCTTTAGTGTGGGGAAAAATGTTGTGTTGCACATGGGAGCAAAGTTTGTTTAATTATCGTGCCTTGAAACCCTCGCAACGCTCGGGTCTCAATATTGGCATGATGATTAAACAACCACTTTCCTCCCTTGTACAACAAATAACTATAGTAAATATCAATCAAAGCCTAGGCCTGCTGTGATAGATTAGCATCGTCCTTGAGTTTATTCTGATGTTTACCACCGCTCATCCGAAGTGAAAAACGTTTATATGACGATTCCATACATTTGGGGTGTGGTATACCCTACCTCGTATGCTAAAGGTTAAAGACCCTGGGGTTCCATCTGCAGCCTACTACCAAGATTCTTTTTATTTTTATTAAATAGGAATACAAGCAAACATATTAGAAGAATATGTAATACTAGCTTTTTACCAACACAACTGAGTTAGCTCATGATTGAAGCAACATCTCGCGGCGACAAGACTATCCATCCCTCTTTTATTAACATACTTAGTGAAAGATGCAAAGTCTATCTCGCGGCGCCATCATGCACCAATCATGTGGTCAGCCTACTGACCTTGTAACTCGGCAGGCAGCAGGAGTGTAAGCGAAGCTTACAGTTAAAACCCATTTAAACAAAGTCATGTAAAAACCAGAAAGAACAGATTGAGCTCCATTGAAAACATTGTTCAAAAAAAAAAATACAGAGAAAGCCAGACTGAAAATTGTGAAATAACCACTTGAACGTCCGATGATAGCATATTATCCAAACAAAAAAGGCAGTAGACTGTTCGTGGATGCTATACTATCCCATGAAGTCGAAGGAGACACAGTTGATTATAGCGGTATCTAGCGAAATAT
>JALPQI010011165.1:0-30779 GCA_025490895.1 Thaumatotibia leucotreta | reverse complement strand
TAGAGTATTATGGTATGCAAATCGGTACATTTTATCTTGTTTAATTATTAAGAAATGAAAACTTTAAGGTGGATCTCATTTCCAGTGGAACCATGTTGTTTCATTTAAATGATATCCGTATAGTATCTTAACTTAATCAAGTTCGTTAAAAATAACATTTTGTTAAAGAAACAATAGTCATTTACTCTAAATATCTTTATCACGAAATAGGGGCCGCAAGTTCACGAAATTAGGAGCAGCGCCGAATTTTATCACGTAATAGGCAGCAAATAAGACGTTCACAATTAAATCAATATACAAAAAAGTTTGAGCAAAATCTATAAAATGTATGCATAAACTAACTGTCAAAGAATCAATATAACATATTCATAAGCTTTAGTAGTGGTATCTTCCTAAGATTTTTATTTAAAAATACACAAAGTCTCGAGACCCTTAACATGCCGTAATAGGGGACATTTACCTTACCTAATGAGGGTTTCCTGAAATGACGTTCACCACTGCGGCAGCACTGAGGCGTCAGGTCCAGAAACTTGTCTAAATTCTCAGAGCGCCTATAGTTTCGTGTTTAAATGTTTTCTATGAGTTAATAAAATTATATAAAAAATAAAAATACCTTCCAGTTAGTTTTTCTTTAGATAATTGTGTTTCTTAGCGGGACCTTATGGCTAAGTGGTGTCAACTAGTGGCATACGTTTTCGAGAAAACCCTCATTAATTGGTTAGAACTGTAGAGAAGACACTTGAAAGTGTTTCAAAGTGACAGAAGTTAGATAAGAAGTCTGTAATTTGCTAGCGTCAATTTGTTAAAGGGTGATCAACGGATGTAAATTTAAATTTTTAAGTTCATATCGGTGACTATATATATATAAATACCAGTAGGAACGTTTTCATTATCATCACCATCAGCCTATGATAGTCCACTGCTGGACGTAGGCCTCTCCTATTAACTATGCGTTTAGACGCATTAGGAGGTAAATGCCCATAACGCTGGGCAAGGGGATTGGCGATCGCAGTAATGTATCCCCTATGATGACGCTGCTGCCCGTCATCAATCTTTTATCAAATAATGGTTAGTGACACTTCAATCCCTTAGTCGACTCTTACGACACCCGCAGGAGGAGTTGGGGTCGTGACAATTGTATTCTTACTGCCGTCACCACACGGCCATGTACCTTGTGTAGGAACCTTTTACAAGTTTCCAAAACGTTTGACATTCATTCAAATTAGTCATAAAAACTACGTCAGATTGGCGATTTGAGAAAGATTTGTTGCGCCCCTTTAAAATTGGATCCAATGTTAGCCCTACCTAAGTAAAGATGTTCGTGCCTTAAATAGTCTGCAAGTTGCCAAGTCACCCAAGCAATCGCGGCTACGCCACATAGGTACTTCGATTTGCATCTTTAACCAAATATGTCTTTTCCAGTAATCAGAAAGGTACCATGTATTGTTGTCAGATATGAGGTGACCCTGAACTGCAATCTCACGGAAGTGGGTGAAGTCTTCGCAGAACAGCCCTATGCTATCGCTGTGCAGCAAGGCTCCAGGCTTCAGGAGGAGCTGTCCAGAGCTCTGCTGGATTTGCAGAAGGAACGGCTGTTGGAACAGCTAGCTGCTAAGTAAGTAAATTGTAAATATAATTAAACGGTTAAACTCACACGTCACAACGCGCGACATGTTTTGTAGAGCCTAGGTCTCTATTGTCTCCACACACACAAACATTGAATAGTTCAAGCGCCAAGGTACATACGCGAACCGACCTCTCCGTAAAGATAAGTACCATTACCGCCTCATAACACCGAAACATAAATTATCAAAATCAGTAAGGTCTGCCTACGTGATGGGCCCGTCGGTATATAATAGACTACCTGAGCATGTCAGAGATGCAGCTTCCACCGCAGTATTTAGGTCAGACTACGCAAGTGGCTTCTCGACCTAACAATGTACAGTGTGGGTGACTTTTTTGAGTTACCATGCACATGAAATGTAACTATTATTGATAATTAGTTATGTTGACTTGTAACATTGGTGTTGTAAATAAATATTTGTATTTGCATTATCAAGCACTGAGCCTGTGCTAGTGTCGCGCGCGCGGCGGTGTGACGAAAATACGAGTGCGTTTAACTGTTTAATTATATTAACTGATTTATGTCTCACGAAAGTTTCAATTCAATTAAGTAAATCAAGACCGAGTGGCCGAGCAGTGCAGGCATCAGGCGCGAAAGCTGAGCACGTGGGTTCGATTCCCACCTCGGACGTTGGTGATCTTGGTCATTCTTTCTTTGGTAGGTATATGACATCCAATATTTATAATTTAAGTCAGTCAACATAAAATAAAAGGTATGAAAACATTGGAAACGAAAGTAACTCTAACTGTTTGTTACCTCATCACGTAAAACCCGTGCTCGTTTCTAAACTGTCAAATGTTCATTCTTAGAAATCTGCAACTATAAATATTATATCAAATGTAGTTTCAAGTTTTTACTCCAGAGTCAAAATTATTTTGTTTGAATCTCAAAGATAGACGAGTCTAAAAATCATGTGCCTATTCTGTTTCAGATACTGGAACGAAACAGCTCGACAACAATGCCCTGATGCAGATGAGTCCGAGGGAATCACTTTGGAAAGTTTAGGTAAGTGGCGAATCTACATCTACATGACGATCATCACACAAATCGGAGAAGGAAACAGCTGCAGCTGCATGACGGAAGAGTGAAAATATACATCAGCACTTTCTCAGTCCACTGCTGGAAGCCCATAATCAACCCATTGGGTAAATGGGGTAGCGATTGCAGTAGCGTGGGGGGGCTATCACGATCTCTTAAATGCACTTCAGTTTAGGTTCTGCTTGTCAGTTTTTGACAGTTATTCTATGGAACTGATACATCGCGATTCAGATTAGGACCTAAACTGAATCGCATTAGTACATAATGGTTTGCGGAATAATAGAATAATTTAGAATTATTTTTCCTTCTGTAATTTGAATTGACTAGACAGGTTCTTTCCATGGACCCTTCATATGTCCAAAGAACTCAAAAATCTTGTTAGAAAGTCTTGGTTTCTTGTCGATTGTCGATTATAATCACCAAATTAAAAAAAATCGACTTCAACCGATTTCTCCAAGATCCCCGATTTGTTTCCATCATTGGTGTCCTATCATCAAATCCTATTTTCTGAATGCAAATGCTTGTAAATGAATCAAAATGACTAAAAGCGCCATACCATACCTATAACATTTTTGAAGAGATCCTTCGATTTCTCCAAGATCCCATCATCAGACCCCAACTTGGTGCCAACGGGACCATCACGGGGTTATACACGTATGATTACAAAAAAAATTCAAATCGGTTCACGATTCTCGGAGATATCGGGTAACATACATACAACAAAAAAAACAGTCGAATTGAGAACCTCCTCCTTTTTTTGTTTTGTGGTTTCCATTGGTAGAAGCATAAAAAACATAATATCTGTTTCAGGCGGAGTCTTCATAGCAACTCTATTCGGTCTCGGGCTTGCAATGATAACTCTGGCCTGGGAAGTGTTCTACTACAAACGGAAGGAGAAGAACAAAGTGCAGCAAGTGGACGAGCCGAAACCGAAGAAAGCCTTTGAGAAGGATTTGGAGAAGAAAATTGCCGATAGCGTGGCTAGGTACGATCGCCTGACTTAAATATGAAGATACATGATTTATATTTAAACCTCCTTCCCCTAGTAATAAGTTCCATCGTGTACAGTCAAAGACAAAATAAGGTGTACACAAAAATGTTCAAAAATATGTCCCAGTGCACTTTTATTCTTTCTAATAAGAACGTCGTAACATATTTGGGTCAAACGCAAACCCATGTTCGGAGTGTTTCCGGTGGACAATCGAAAAGTTAAGGCCTATAAAGCTTGATTTTCTTATGAACGCCTCATCTTCATTAAGACATACTCCTTTTTCATTGCGTTGTATGATAAAAATCATTACTACCTGTCCACAGGCTGTTAACTATCGACCACAGGAAAGAAAAAGTGCGTGTTCAGCTGAACTGTAGAGCCCCGCTTTCCTGTGGCCAATAGTAAGGTACTGGTAGGAGTGTAGTCGTGATTTTTATCAGACAATTCAATAGGAAAGGAGTGCCTTTACTTTTAAGAAAATTTACTTTTAAAATGTCCACCGGAAAGACTCATAACATGATTTTGAGTTTGACCCATTTATGAGCGGATTCTTTCGATACTTATTTTTGCACTTGACTGTACACATATTAATAGACGTCACTGTACTCTTCATAAATTTATCCGTCGTCTATAGTCAAGTATTTCGATCCTTTTAACCTCCCTCGGCCCATCTAATGTAATTGTTTTCATGGTTGTTTTATAAACCAATTTTAAGAATTGACACTGTCATTTTTTATATTTGATCCGACATGTTCTACAGCACACACACTCGTCGATTTTTCTGATTGGGTTACGAACGAAGAATAATTTTTACTCAAATTGAATTCTCCGTACGTAACTAGATTACGACTTTATAATGAAAATTATTTTCTTCTATTTGTTGGTAAGGTAATCGATTCAGGTATTAATTTAACACACACATGAATATATTTTCAGTAAAAAAATATTTTGTTGTTCACAGGCTAAGAAAGCGCGATAAAAAGGAGAAAAAGGGACAAGTGACGATCGGCGATACTTTCAAACCGGTGTCAGAAAAGGATGGCGTTTCTTACATCAGCGTTTATCCCAAGACCGAGTACAAGCCATGATGGAATGCTCAATAGATCAAATAACCTTGTTCGTAACTAGTTACGTACGAAGATTAAACTCAAGGATATTTTCGTAGTATCTACAAATAAAGCACTATTGATATATACCTAACTTGTAACTATAATATAATATAACATGGACGTCTAACGCCAGCTCAAAAATGCCCCCAAAACAATTGTTCAATTGTGCCAAGATGGATAGGACATAGCGCTTTTCTTAACACCGCGCATATTTCGGCGCAACATCTTTGACAAATGTTTATAGAATATGGCCAATCAAAACTTTGATGGACCAATCACAACTATTTTTAAATGGCAGTTTAAGTTTTTATAGGTTGACATGGAAATTCAATACCGTTATGCGTTGAACAGGGGTGACATTTGTCAACTAAAATTCAGGACCGTTTTTGAAAGGCAATTTAGTATGTCGTGCGGCTTCCATGTTTTATTTGTTTGTAGTATATAACTTGCAAACTTCACAATCTAGCCTTGTTTAGCTAATTTACATTAAATATTCTCTTGTGTAACGTACGAAAAAAAAAGAAATAAATATAGTAATTTATTCATGTATATTTTTTTCTTCTATTTTTAAACATATCTAAATACGGCGAGCCAGATGTGTCAGAAAATCAAAGCCCAGAGGCCCTATCGCGAACCTCGAACGAATGATTATCTCCCTGTCACACTTATGTACGAATTCACGAGTGCGACAGAGAGACACCACTTCTTCGTTTTAATTGTTTAGGCAGTGTCGGGGGGGCAAGTGCCTCCATTAACCCCGATTCCAATTAAGATTCTGCGGTATTACAAATCCATGTGTAATTGTAGCATTACATTTCATGACGTAGATCGATTGGTTATTAAACACATATTGAATACAAGGTTTATATGCGTTTTTCGCAACTTCTATTAATGGTAATTTTTGACCGCTCCCGACCCGTGGTCCAACTCCAACTGGTTGGGCCACGGAGAAATAAAATTATCCATAGTCCAACCGATTGTACTACGAGGAAGTTAGTTTACCCGTGAACACAACCAGTTAGACATAGTGGTTGGACCATGGGTCGGGAGCGTTTTTCACAGTACCTACTACTCGTATACGAGTACATCTCAAATGTGTGGGGAAATTCGAGTTAAAAACACAAATAACAATAAAATAATTTATTCACTACCAAAACACTCTAGTCGTCGCCTTTTCTACAACTACAGACTTGTCATCCAGCACTCTCTTCCCGAATTGCAGTTTAAAATGGTCCAAATTTATAAATTCCCCGTCGTCTATCTCTTTGATAAGTTTTCTGACTTTTTCTCTAGATTGTTCGACGAAACAGGCTGCCAGTTTCATTTCCAGTTCTGCGTTTCGGACTCCAATGCAGTAAGCTCTGTTGAGATATAAAGAAGTTAGTATAATTACCAGTGATGTTTATGTTGTGTTACCATGATACTGGCTTTTATTGAAACCGAAGAATGTGGTGAAGATTTTTAGCCAAACTGTGAGGTTTGATTCAAAACCCTAATTTAAAAGTAATTTACTTATAAATATTAGATGTCGTATACCAAAGAAAAACGACCAAGATCACTTAATGTCCGAGGTGGGGTTCAAGTGTGCCAAGATATTGCGCATATTTCGGCGCAACATCTTTGAAAAATGTTTATAGAATATAGCCAATCAAAACTTTGACGGACCAATCACAACTATTTTGAATGGCGGTTTTAAGTTTTTATAGGTTGAAATTGAAATTCATTACCGTGATGCATTGAAGAGCGGGTGACACTTGTCAACTAAAATTCAGGGCCGTTTTTGAAAGGCAATTTAGTACGGCGTGCGGCTTCCATGTTTTATTTGTTCGTAGGGTGCAAACCTAAAAAGTATAGATAAAAATATTGTTTTACCTTGAGGCTCTAGCTAGGACGGCAGTCATAACTAGGATCTCTGTCGCCGCCTCCGCCAGTCTGTTTAGCTCACTGCAATAAAAATGTAGCTCAGAAAACAATCCAACATCACTACTAGTATAAAATAAAGTCACTTTTTCTGTCCCTATGTCCCTTTGTACGCTTAAATCTTTAAAAGTACGCAACGGAATTTTATGAGATTTTTTTAATAGGTAGAGTAATTCAAGAGGAAAGTTTTTATGTAGGTATAGTACCCGTGTGAAGCCAGGGCGGGTCGCTAGTAATCAATATACAGGAGGCCTAGCACAGGATTAGTGCGACAATATGTCGCCGCGAGATAGTATATCCATCCCTCTTTTATTCATAAATGGTTAGTGAAAGATGGAAAATCTATCTCGTGGCGACATACTGACATACCAATCATGTGCTACGCATACAGATGTAGTGCAAAATCCTTTCTCTTCGGCTTTTCACGGAAACGCCCGAATTAATCTCCCTGTCTCAATTAGCTTCAGTGCAATATATACTGAAGTTCATTGTGACAGCAATATGAATTCGGATGTTTCCGTGAAAAGCCGAAGAGAAAGGATTTTGCACTTCATCTGTAATTAATATTATTGTTGAATATAGTAGCTGGGTTTGCTATTATTTCATTTTCTCTATTTATTTAACCCTTAAGTGCATGACCTTGACAACAATTTATACAGGTTTGAATTCTGAAAGTCCAGAATACATGAAGCATAATGTATACACGGTGTTACGCGAGCATTGCGAAAGATTTTAACTATGCATTCTAGACATCAAAATAAACAAAAAATATTAAGAGACCTAATGTCAATTCCACCAAAAAAAAATATTATTTTTCTTTTTTTTTAGGCCGATTTGAATACTTTTTAACATTTCCAGTACTTTTTATCATAACAACAATTTGTTTAAATTATTTATTTCAATTGTTTTTTTTAGGTAGAGGTTATTTCGTCAAGTCTATTCGTATTTTTTGATTGTCAGGCAAAAGGTGTGGTAATATTAGAACACATTGTGGTAGCATTGTAATCCAAAAGAAGTTAAATGACGAGTTACGTCGAAAAACTTATTCCGAAAAAAGGTGATTATCTCTGAAACCAAGCCGAATCCAGGAAATTTTATGTAACAATAAAGACTCTAAATATGGTCAGGAATCCAGCATTAAAAACTTTCGGAATGCTGACGTTACACCGTGTATATAGGTACATCACTATGCATTTAAGGGCTAACTGACTACCTTTGGCTAGAGTAAGGTGTGGGTGAATGATTGAATGAACGTGTAAATGATTAAACTAGTGAGCAATATATTGAATGAACTGATGATCTAGTATTTTTACATCGTGCCGAGTAAATCGATTAATAATTGATTGAATGAACGAACGATACTCTTCTCTCATTTAAGAGAAAGAAATAAAGACGAATGTTTGAACGAATGAATGGGTGATAAGTGCGAGCGAATGTTTGAATGAACGAAACTCATGTGAACAAACAAGTATTTTTACATAGTACCGAGTAAATCGAGTAAAACCGAGTAAAATGATGAATGATTTGAACGAATGGATGTGTGAATGAGAATGTTTGAATGAATAGTATACTCATGTAAACACATGAAAGAGCGAATGGTACCAGCGAATGATTGAATGAATGGTACTCACGTGAACGCCTTTCCAACTTTATTTCCATGCCTCCCCATAATAGTCTCACACGCGAATCTCGTTCGTAACACACTATATTCTAATTGTTCTGCCGCTGGTCGTATGTTGGATGTACGTGAATAAGTGAATGAATTAATGAATGAACGAGTGAATGAAATGGTAACTAATTGAACGAGTGAGTAATGTAATCTAATTAGTGAATTGATGAACAAGTGAATATTTCTACGATTAAATCAACGAATAAGTTGAATGAATTGTACAGGGAACGATTGCTCATGTGAATGATTGAATGAACGAACGATACTCAACTCACATTTAGTGAACGAATGAGAGAGAAATAAGGTCGAAAGTTTGAAACTTTGCACGAATGAATGAGTGAATGTTTGAACGAATGAATGAATGGTACTCACGTGAACGCCTCTCCAACTTTATTTCCATGCCTCCCCATAATAGTTTCACACGCGAATCTCATTCGTAGCACACTGTATTCTAACTGTTCTGCCGCTGGCCGTAGAGTTGGGTGCAGATGTTCCGCTAAATATAAGTCCAGTTTGGGGTCATCTTTCTCCTGAAATATAATAGTACATTGTGCATCAAGGGAGGTAAGTGGGTCATTTGCAGAAAAAGTGTACCTTTTAATTTTTTTATGCGATCATGGACTGTAGGTAATACACCATTTTACTCGGCATCGTGCGTACTTTTCAAAAAAAGTATGTCTCAAATGTCACAAAAATAAGTATGTAAATTGAGATTTCTCATTTTAGTTACTCCCATACTAAAGGTATGAAAAATTCTGTAACAAATTTGAGTTTTTTTATCAGTTTCGTTACATTTCGTTTCATACATTTAGTATGGGAGTAACTAAACTGAGTAATCTCAATTTACATACCTACTTATTTTCGTGACATTAGAGACATACTTTTTTTGTTTCATAACTAAAAAGTACGCACGATGCCGAGTAAAATGGTGTATTACAGTCCATGATTGCATAAAAAATGAAAAGGTACACTTTTTCTGCAAATTACCCAACTACGGAATTATAGTTGAATTATCGAGAAGGTGGAATTGCATTTGTAGTGGTGTTACTAAAGCAACACTTTTAAAGTGAACCTTATATCTTTACAATTAGGTTTACTATTAGTCGAATAATGCCAATACATGAGTCGATAAAACACACACAATAGCACACAATACATTGTAAATACGCGATACCACTACATATGCAATTCCATCTTCTCGATAATTCAACTATACTCACGAGAGTGTTAGAAGTCTTTTAACGACTCGAGTGAGTATTCCGCTTACCGACCGTGATGCATACAATGTTTTTCATCACACTTGCCGACAAAAAAATAAGTTTTAAGACAAAATATTATTAAATTACGTACTGACGTTTCTATTACTCCCTAGGGAATTTCACTTTTCTATTACTCCCGCTACGCACGCAAGCAATGGCGCGCTTAGACACCAAGTGTGATGAAATAGTACATTGTGCATCAAAAGAGGTAAGTACAGAAATACGAACGAGAGTGTTAGAAGCCAGACGCCGTTAGGCGGAGGGCTTTTATGACTCGAGTTAGGATTCCTCTTACTGACCGTGATGCATACAATGTTTTTCATCACGCTTGCCGCAAAAAAACAAGTTTTAAGACAAAATATGATTAAATGACGTACTAACATTTCAATTACTCCCTAGGGAATTTCACTTTTCTATGCATTCAAGCAATGGCGCGCTTAGACAGCAAGTGTGATGAAATAGTAGATTGTGTCACAAGGGATCTAAATGATATATTTTCGGCTAGCGTTCATTGAAGCCCGAATTAAGCGATGATGAAACTAATAAAATAAATAAGTATCTTGGGACATCTTACACAAATCGACCTAGTCCCACGGTAAGCTCAATAAGGCTTGTGATGTGGGTACTAGGCGACGATATAATTATTTAATAGATAGATACTTAAATACATACACAGCCATGACCAAGGAACAAATATTTGTGATAAATAAATACACAAATAATGCCCTGCAAATAATGATTCGGAAACCAGTAACAACATACAGGGTGCTCGCGAGGAACCCGCATAATTTTAATGCTGAATTCCTGAGCATATTTAGAGTATTTAATGTTATATAAAATTTACTGGATTCGGCTTGGTTCCAGAGATAATTAACCTTTTTTCGGAAAAAGTTTTTCGACGTAACTCGTCATAAAACTTCTTTTTGATTACAATGCTACCACAATGTGTTATATTACCACACCTTTTGCCTGACAATCAAAAAAAAAGAATAGACTTGACGAAAAAACCTGTCCCTAAAAAAACATTTAAAAAAAATAATGTTAACAAATTGTTGTTATGATAAAAAGTATTGGAAATGATAAGTTTTCAAAAAAAAAAATTTTTTTTGTGGAATTTGACATTTGGCCTCATAATATTTTTTTTTTATTTTGATGTCTAGAATGCATAGTTAAAATCTTGCGGTTTCCTCGCGAGCACCCTGTATAACGGTATCATGGTTATAACAAAAAAAGTTGATTCACCTATTTAACAAAGTTTTTTACCTGATGCCGATTAGCGAACACTTTCTTAACGATGAAACTCGGATGAAATAGCGGGTTTCTGATCTGCTTTATTTCTTCCGCCATCACTTTTCCAGCGTGGTGGATACCGTTTAGTGCTGATAAAATAAAATAGTACTTGCATTACTGTAGTGTACATTATACATTACATACAAGGTGCCCACGAGGAAAGGGAAAAAAATCAACAGCGGATTTATGACTAAATTTGAAGTTAAAAATGTCATATGAAGTTTTCTGGATTCAGTGTATTTTAAGAGAAAATTTGTTTTTTTTTCTTAAAACCGTTCTAGACGCTATGATAACATAGCGTAACGGTCTAAAACGGTTATTTAAGGAAACAATTTTGTCACTATGATGTTGTCTTATTCTTCCACTCCGTCAACAAAAAAAAAAAGTCTTGTCACACTTAATTGACAGACATCAAATGAACAAAAATATTACCGAGCAAATGTAAAAAAACACTGTGCATTTTTGCGATAGTTTGATTAATAAAATTCTTTTTTTTTTGTGTATTAAGGCATTCAAAACATCAAAAAAAAAACTAAAAAATATATATTTTTTTGCAGATTTCGCCAAAACTCATTTAACATTTTTTGCTTCTTTTAATCTCAGGAATATGCTTTTAGAATTTTTCCCTTTCCTTCTGAGCACCTTGTATATGTGGTCGCTTACTAATGGGCCTCATAAGAAGGCTCAAAAGATTTATGAATGAGCTCAAAACTTAATCGAAATATTACCAGCTTTATGTATCTACCTCTGTTTATACAAATAAATATTCTGATTCTGATATACAAAGAGGACTTTGCCGGCTTAGACCTGCAAGAGTTGTATAAAATTCCATTAACTTCTCACTTCAGTCATTGTTAGTGTCTGATTCAGTGCTACTCACCAATGAATAAATTAACGGCCCCACTGTTCTCCCCTCTGAACGTGAGGAGTCGCATATCTTCAAGATATCTGCTGAATTCCTTCTGGTTCTCTAAAGGAGGGATGGACAGGAGGTCCAGACTTCTAGCGAGTCCAGCGGATGCTATGTAATTTCTGGAATAATACAATAAGTATTCATATTGAAAATATAATTTAAATGTGACTAATATGACTGTCTATAACTACGGATAAATAAAACATGGAAGCCGCACGCCATACTAAATTGCCTTTCAAAAACGGTCCTGAATTTTAGTTGCGAAGTGTCACTCCCTCTTCAATGTATCACGGTAATGAATTTCAATAGCAACCTATAAAAACTTAAGCCGCCATTTAAACATAGTTGTGATTGGTCCATCAAAGTTCTGATTGGCTTTATTCTATGAACATTTGTCAAAGATGTTGCGCCGAAATATGCGCGGTGTTAAGAAAAGCGCTCCCATCTTGGCACAATTGAACAATTGTTTTTGGGGGCATTTTTGAGCTGGCGTTAGACGTTCCTGTTATATATGGTCGCAGGTCTGTAATGTATAATACAGGATGCTCGCGAGGAACCCGCAAGATTTTAATGCTGAATTCCTGAGCATATTTAAGAATATTTAGAGTATTTAATGTTGTATAAAATTTCCTGGATTCGGCTTGGTTCCAGAGATAATTAACCTTTTTTCAGAAAAAGTTTTTCGACGTAACTCATCATAAAACTTCTTTTTGATTACAATGACGATAAGATTAGACTTGACGAAAAAACCTGTCCCTAAAAAAAAAACATTTTAAAAATTAATTTTAACAAATTTTTTTGATAAAAAGTATTGGAAATGTTAAAAAGTATTCAAAAAGTCTAAAAAAAAAGATTTTTTTTGTGGAATTTGACATTAGGTCTCATAATATTTTTTGTTTATTTTGATGTCTAGAATGTATAGTTAAAATCTGCGGTTTCTTCGCGAGCACCCTGTATATCACCAGTAATCGGACAAATCTGCGTCATTGTTCGCATTAATATGGACATCATCTTATTCTAAATATAGCATATGAGATCGGCAACTATAGTATTAATACCTGCACATAGCCATCTCGATTTCAGCATCCGGATTAAGGTACCCATCCAGCAATCCCGCGGTAAAATACTCCGCGCTCTCCGAAGCGTAAATATCTAGTAGCGTATCGCCGATGGTGGATCGCAGGGTTGGCAACTCTGATAATGGCTTGCCTGTAAACAAAAATCACCAAATAAAAAAAAATGGACTCCAACCAATTTCTCTAATTTTCGATCTCGGTTCGTTTTAAAGTCGGTTTAAAAAAGAATTATTGAAATCGGTCTGTCCGACCAAATAACATGCGCGATGTGGAATTATATTTTTCCCTGATAGCCGTCGTCTTAAGGTTCAAGAAAATACGCTCTATATATTTTTTTCCCTATAAATTGTTGATAATCTTTTTTTTAGTGAGTCAGGAGACATTTATGCAGTTTTATGGATGAATAGGGCCTAATGCTTTTGTCCGAAACAAGTACAATGAAATAGGTACATAGGTAGTTTAAGAAGTGCTATTTTTAGGGATTGTCAACCCTTGACAATGTCAACCTTAACCCTTAGGTGCATACAGTATCAAAAACGATACGACCGAAATGACACTTGTCGAAATAAGTAATCAATGGCAACTGTCACACTGAGCAACAGAGTTCTAATTGGCATCGATTGTTTACATAAGTGATTTCAGAAATAAAATGTGTGATACCATATGCACCTAAGGGTTAAGGCGTGTTAACGTTATAGTATCAACCTTATATACTCTCAACATAAGGGCTGTGATACAAATGAGAGACAAAATGGGTTACCGTTAAAAGCCCTGTCCCTGATGTAGCCGGCCGCGGCTAGCATGGCGCGCTGCAAGCTGCAGCGACACAGCGTCGCGGTGTGGAGACGCGACGCGCCCAGGATATGTGCTAGCCCCGTTTCTATCATCGTCTAGTGGGGTCGCTGTTATAGATACATGCGAGTGTCTGTCACACCAACCAACATGAGCGATGTGGTCACTTCAAAGTGCCTACTATTAGGGTGCCATCTTCATGAGAAGTTTTAAGTGTCCCAACAGAAAAGTCTACTTCAGTGTCAAATTTAGGGAATATCATCCTTAGAGAGTTTCAAATTTAGGTAGTGTCATTCTTAGTCAGTATCTACTTTTTGTAGAGTCTATCTTAGGTAGTGGATTTCTTAAGTAGTGTCTATCTCAGGTAATGTCAATCTTAGGCAGTGTCGCCTTATAATATGGTGTCAACCTAAGGGAGTACCAACCTTATAGTGTCATTCTTAGGGACGGTCAACCTTAAAGCATGTCAAACCTATATAATATCAACATTAGAAAAAGTCAATCTCAGAATGCCAACCTTCGGGTGTATATATAGCGTCAACTGAAGTACCTATAAAACAATTAACAGACACCAGTTAAAAGTTACCGTTAAAAGCCCTGTCCCTGATGTAGCCGGCCGCGGCTAGCATGGCGCGCTGCAAGCTGCAGCGACACAGCGTCGCGGTGTGGAGACGCGACGCGCCCAGGGTCCGTGCTAGCTCTACTTCTGATACTTCGTCTAGGGGGGTCGCTGTACAGATATTAATGTAAATAAATATACATACATACATCTGCAGCCTATGATAGTCCACTGCTGGACGTAGGCCTCTCCTATTAATTATGCGTATAGACACATTAGGTGGTAAATGCCCTTAATCGCCACGCCGGGCAAGCGGAGTGGCGATCGCAGTAATGTGTCCACTATGATGACGCTACTGCCCATCATCAATCTATTGTCAAATAATGGTAAGTGACACTTCAATCCCTTAGTCGACTCTTACGACACCCGCAGGAGGAGTTGGGGTGGTGACAAATGTATTCTTACTGCCGTCACCACACGGCATAAATATTCTAATTTCTATTATAATGTAAATAAATATTCTATTTTAATTTACTAGTTTTACAATACATACGAGTTTCGAACTTCAGAGTTTCTTCACTTCTTTCGACACGAGTTACGAATTTCCTTATTGCAGGTGTAGCGTTGAAAATTTTCACTTTAATTTTCAACTCTAAACCAAGCAAAATTAGGTCTAATTTAAATTTCACTTGTACCAGGAGAACGCTGGTCACTGACGAAAAATCAATTGAAACAGATGGCAAGGAGTGACAGTGACATTGATTATTTCAGTAAAAACCCGAAAAAAACGGCAAAAAACGAAATTTTCATATATTCCGAAAAAAAAATTAGATTTTTTCTGACTTTTACACGCAGGTGACAGCTAACAGTTCGAACTTTCGAACCGAACGCACTAGTTTGACAGGTCTGGTTACATTAAGCGAGGGTTCTATCTTATACCTGGTGTCTTTTGGAAGGTGACAAACTCCCCGGTAGCTGTAACTCCTGCGGCATTTGGATGCACCAGGAATGCTCGAAGCCTACCAGCCTCAGAGCTGGCGAGGACCAGATAGTATCCTGATTTAGCACTACATGCTTTCTCACCGGATACTCTCCATATTTCTGGAAGAATAAGTTCTTCACATCAACATCCTATATCCACTTCTGTACGCTTAGCACATGATTGGTGCGACAGTATGTCGCTGCGAGATAGATTTGCCGTCTTTTACTGACTATATTAATAAAAGAGGGACGGATAGTCTTTCTAGCGGCGACACATTGTCCCACCAATCATGTGCTAAGGCTACCGGGCGAATATCGCCGTGTCTCTTTTATTTACACGGGAGTGCGTATCTTTTGTACGTGTTTATAGTCGATCATAGCTTAGTAGCTCGCGGTGAGACCAGTGCCTAAGGGCTTGTCCATTAATCACGTCATACGATTTTGGCCTGTTTTGGACCCCCCATCCTCCATGGTGATATTTGGTGATATTTTCAGGACCCCCCTCCCTCCCCTAGCCAATATTACGTGTAATTTTTTGCCAACTTGAGGAGTCCTTTTTGACACTTGAATTTACGTACTTTTTTGCCACTTACGAGGTAACCGTTCGCGAAGTTTTAAAACTTAGTATTTAAAAAGTGATTTATACAAAAGTAAAGATTTTTTTACTGGCTATTATAATGCTGTTCAACAGATTCGAGAGTAACAAAAAATTCCCGCCTCCCCCTATACAGTAGGACGTGAATAATGGACAAGCCCTAACCAATAAAATACAAAACCACCTGAATAACTTGACTTTAATCTACTTCATTTTATTTATTTGGAGATCCAAAAGCTGTGACATGACGACTTTTGCTTGTAATAAAAGAAACTCTGTAAAATTAGCGACCAAATCATTTTCTTAAGGTTTTCATCTACGATCAGGACTATAAGAAAAGCAGACCTTGCCAAGATGTCATTTTGCAATCGTATACGATAAGCGAAAAGTCACGTGACCATAATAATGTATGGAAATGGTCACATGACTTTTCTTTTTGAATCTGTCATACTTAATACTGTCATATTTTTCTTAAAATATCTTGGGACATCTTACACAAATCAACCTAGTCCCACGGTAAGCTCAATTACGGCTTGTGATGTGGGTACTAGGCGACAATATATATAATAGATAGATACTTAGCTACTTGGCTAGGCATGCTGAACAGATCCATGTTGAATGTTCTTACTTTTAGAGGATTTACATCTTGTTATTATTATTATTATATTTCAAATTATTTGAAATCAATCTTAAGTTTTAGTTTTTTTAATGCACGTTAGTTGTAGGATGTACCATGATTATTTGAAAAAACAAGTCCCGCCAAGTTTCTTACCGGTTCTTCTCGAGGTCAGTGGTGTAGGGTTAGAACCGGAAGTATTTTTAATTTTATGTGTAACTTAGATCATTCAAAAGAGTTTGTTGCTATCCCGATTTGAATAATCATTGGACTTTGACTTTGACTATATAAGACTTTACCTTGTCCGTCCATCTCTGCTATAGTCCTAAAATCAGCCTGAGATATCCTCTCTGCCAGCTTTTCTTTAATACACAATGATATTGTATGCTCTCCGCTTATCAGATCATCCAGGATCTGCCGGAACTGTTCTGCTCGGAGACCGGCTTTCAATGCTTCGAGGGATACCCAGTGGTCGCTTAAATGCTGTCCGAGTTCAAGGTCTGATGATATTGTTTCTAAGTACCTGAAGAATACAATGAGCAACTTAATTCTAAATTATATTCAAACATAGAGATATAGTGAAACCCCGTTAATATGATTTTAGGGACCAGACAAACACGTCTTAAGTGAGAAAGTGTATCACACAGGAAGAAGAAATTGCTGGGTTAGTAAAATTTGTACTTTCACAGTTTGGTATAATGTATTTTCTTATAGATAATTATATAAATACTCGACTGATTTAGATGCCCAGATAAACAGAACAAATGAATGAAACAAATTGTTTATTCCCACAATGTCATAATGTTGTAACTTAATTGTTTATTTAAAGTTAAACTGAATTGTGTGACAATATATCATTGTTGTACCTGCAAAAAACGGGTATTTGGTGGATTTTAATGAATTAAATTAACAACCTTTGTGTGTACTCGCTAGGTTACTATTCCAAAGTCATTAATTTTTTACAGACAACTAAAATCAAAGTACCTTATACTCTCCGTAGCATTCATAGCTAACCCACCGACAGTCAAAGCCACAGGCGCAGCGTACATCTGATTCTGTTTCAACACTTCTACGCGTTCTTCTTTTGTTTTCCCTGGATCCTCGAAAACTGACTTCAATCTGGACACCCTTCTGTCTAAAGCTTCGGAGTCTTCTTTAGATAATATCTCAGGGTAAGCCAGTAATTCGCGATCGAAGATAGATACGAATACGTTCTTCATGAACGGCGGAATCGCCGCTTTTCGGTTCTCCGAGCGTTCTATAACTTTCAAATCTTCGAAGTCGTATTTCTCTTCTTGCACTTTTGGCTGTGACGCTTGTGTAGAGTCGTTTGTGGAGGCTGAAGAACGGAAATTCCGAAAGACTGTTTTGCCGACATTTTTATTGCGAATTGTGGATATTGTACGAGCTATATTCATTGTTGTGTAGTAAATAACACTTTGAAATAATATTTTTGTTTTGTTGTTTGTGTTTTCCTTAAAGATAGTATACTATTTTTTTAAAAGGTGGAAAGAAAAATATTTTTCTTATTCGCGAGATCTCACTTCACTTTCGTAATATTTTGAGGTTATAATGTCAACTTTGACAGTTTACTGACAATATATTTTTTTTAATGCTTAGGCTGCTAGGGCCATCCAGCCATCAATCAGTTCAGAAGAAATTTGACGGAAGGTACCAATGCCCAACCAAACAATGGTTACGCCCAACAGCGACCATTAAATAACATGAAATCATCACACTAATTCAAGAATCACACTAACTACCCCTTCATTTTAGTAACGGGGACAGATACTGGAGATTTACGACTTCCGATGTTTGTGGCAGGCCTCTTGACCTAAGAATGAACGACCCAACATTACAATCGCCGTCCACATCAAGTCCACATTGTACGTGGTTCGTTGGCTTGTACATTGGTGGGTGGCGCGTGGGGACATTGCTTACCAGCGCGCCTGTTTTAGAGCTCAATCTTTATAAGACCGTTTACTAGTCGTAACCCATTACAAAATCAATAAACTTCCAAATACAAATGAATTTCGATATTTTATGTCCAGTGCCAATGTACCTATAGTGTGACTCTGAGACCTGTTTGGAGTTTTGGACCAGACGCCTACGTAGCGCAGCCTGGTGTCAGAAAAAATGTCGAAAACCCTCGTCATTGCTAAGCACAACTATCAGACGGCATACAATCACGAAAGCTTCATTCATTAGGTACATTTGATTACAGTGGCAGAGACAAATGCTCAAAATTAGCCGAATTAGATTATACAGCGTTCACGAAAACAGGCGTCTTTCCTATGGATATTGCGAAAGTTAACGATTCTGGGACATACAAACTAAGTTTTGAACACATATTTTTTAAGAACCACGAACCATCTATCGGCCCGTATTCGTCCAACAAGAAAATTAGGGTTCTAGAGCTCTTAACTTTCATACGTCCACAGGAAAGATTTGTAACCTAACTAATACAAAACAATTTGTATGACCCAATTAGAAGTTCGCGGCAGCAGGCGACCTTGGTATGGGCTGTCCCAGAAGTAAAGAGACAAGATTCGAATGAAAATATTTAATAAAAAAATCTTACAAAGCACTAATATTTACGTTTAGTTAAATTCAAAATTTCATTTTATTTGCTACTTTATATTAAATTTGCTTGTGCAAAACCTCTGCAGCCAATTTTTCTAAGGTTGATTGCTACTGGTCTCATTACAGGTATTCGAGACCTAGCTGCTACAATTTTAGCCAATTTAGTCCATCTATGCTTAAATCCAGTCAACGATTTGGGTTTTTCTGTTTGTTTTTTATATTAGCGTTTACATAAAGGTCAATAAGCTTCAATACCAGGAGCTTGGGGAACATTTGGGGCGTTGTTATGTTTTTGTAAAAATCTGTACCTGCAGCCTCTACGTGTTGAGTGACTTCCATGGCGTAGTGGCATGACGCCATATCCGGCCAGAATATAATTTCTTCCCTCTGGTAAGGCTTGTCTATGAACGAAATTTATCGCATTATCGTACATTCTCTTAAATAAATACGTGCGTTCATAGAGCCTGTGCAAATATATGGTTCATTTTGGTCATTTTGGTCTATGGCTTGCCAAACGAGATATTTATTGAAAAATTTGACCTTTGCTACATTTTTTTGCGAATAATCTACGGAGTCCCGTCGAGTCGCATGTTGGTATTGCTTCCCAAGAATATCCGTTGAGTCCACGGTCACGTAAGTCTCATGATCAATTATGAGAAATTATTTCAGTGTTTTTTCATACACTCTTCGGCATCCTCTTTTAGCTCGCACTTCCTGGTCCTTAAAGTACTTAAGAGGTGACAGTTTTGCAAAAATGCTTTAACTTTAGGTCGCATGTTTTAATGCGAGCTATACTTGACTTCGATATTTTCGATTCATCCGCAGCAGCTCTAACAGACATCGAAGGATTCCGTTCATACACTTTTTTTTTACTTTATTTATGTTCATAGCTATGGAAATAGTACATTTTTTCCCGGAATCTTCTTGAAAATATATTCACGCGATTCTTCAAAACGCTTTATAATTCGATACAAAGTAATTCTCCTTACTCCCTCTGAAGAAAAATTACATATCGTGTCCGTTTTTCCATGACATTCATAATTCTGAACAACTCTTTAGCAAATACTTCGCGATCAGCTCTTTTCATTATTAAAATTACAATAATACAAACGTATTTCCCGCTAAATTTTACAGATTTGAGGCATATGGTGGCCACGATAGTTATTTTTCTTAAGAAAATAAAAATATTTTCAAATAGTTCGAAATTTGAAATTTGTCTCTTTACTTCTGGGACAGCCTTTAGAAAAACAGTGGGCTTCAATTATGTAGCAAGTGGTTGTAAACGCTTCCCTTGCTTAGGTATTACCGAACTTTGATGCCTGGGAGGAATCACGAGATGCTTTAGGTATCTTCTGTGATTTGTCCAAGGCCTTCGACTGCGTTTGTCATGAAACATTGATCAGGAAGCTAGACCATTATGGAGTTAGAGGATCAGCATTAAATTTACTGGAATCTTATTTACGCGGTAGAATACAAAGGGTTGATGTGAATGGACAGCGATCGCCGGGGTCATTGGTCTCCACGGGTGTACCACAGGGATCTATATTGGGGCCTTTCCTTTTCCTTATCTACATAAATGACCTGCCACATCTCATAGAGACCCACCATGACATAGTATTGTTTGCAGACGACACCTCACTTATTTTTAAAGTCAAACGACAGCAACAAGCTTAGAATGATGTAAACAATGCTATTTCTAAAGTAGTAAACTGGTTTAATATGAATAACTTAATGTTGAATGAGAAAAAAACTAAATGTATTAAATTTGTTACAAGCCAACGTAAACCATCAACAGGCTAGTATATTTGTGAAAGGTGAGGAATTGGAAATAGTTGAAAGTACAGTCTTTCTTGGTATAACACTAGACTCTAAGCTTCAGTGGGGTCCTCACATATCTAATCTCTCGAATAAACTGAGTTCTGCAGCTTTTGCAGTGAGCAAGATCCGTCAATTAACTGACGTCGATACAGCTCGGTTAGTATATTTTAGTTATTTTCATAGCATTATGTCGCATGGCATTTTATTATGGGGCAGTGCTGCCAATTCAGAGACTAACACTATTTTTGCTCTGCAGAAGAGGGCTATTCGAGCGATATATAAAATGAGCTCTAGAGACTCACTTAGAGATAAGTTTATGGTTATTAATATAATGACATTGTATTCTCAATACATCTATGAGAATATTATGTATGTACATAAAAATATTATCAATTTTAGGAAAAATTGTGACATACATAATATCAATACTAGAAACAAACATAAGGTTTTTTTTATGTTTTTTTTTCAAAATTTTGAAAAAGCAACATTTGGTTTTTTTTTTATATTTACAATCCTGAAACAGGGGCCTGTTTATCAAAAGCTTGTAACTTGTAATACCAGCGGAAGTCCTTATCTAATTAATGACGATAAAAAGAAACTTTCACTTCTGTTACAAGTTACAAGCTTTTGATAACTAAACAGGCCCCTCTAATGCACTGTGAACAGAAACCTCTACCGCGATCCACGAACGACATGTTGCCTTTCTCCCACACTTGTGAATTCGTACGTAAGTGTGACAGGGAAGCAACAACGTTCATGCTTCGCGGTAAGGCCTCTGGGAGGGCATTTCTCCGAGATATCCGATGACGATGACGTCTACAACGATACCCGATATAGTTGGCGATCGCAAAAGAGTAAGGTCCGACCGAGACCCATATTTTAGTCAAACTAAATACATCAATTTTTTTTGGATACTTTATTTTTTGATTTTTTTTTATGTAGGTACCCCAAAAACCGGTATTCGAATTTTAGGTATTTTTATCGATAGTATGATGGGTGTCGCTTACTCTAAATTATTTCTTGCGTTCATTTTAAAGTGAAATTGAAGTCGGTTTATGTCAATATGACACCAATAAAACCGCAGAAAGTTCGCGAGATGGCGCAAGCTCGGCAAATACAGCTCATTACGAATCTCGGCTACGGCCGAGAGTCCCGGCCATTTTTGGCCGAGAGCCGAGAGGGATATCTCGGCTCGATTTTGGGCCGAGAATGCCGAGACCGAGACCGAGATCTCGGTCGGACCTTACAAAAGAGTGTCCACTATGCTGACGCTGCTGCCCGTCATCAATCTGCAATATTTATTTGGTGGGAGACACTTCAATCCCTTAGTCAACTCTTAAGATGCCCACGAGAGTTGCGAAGGCGAGAAGTAAATTCTTACTGCCGTCACCACTCAAGAGGCTTAAATAGCTAAAATAGGCCAAAAGTTCAAATGTCAAAATTTGCTAGCCTCCGTAGCCTAGTTACTTAAGTAGTGAGCCTGCCTACAAAGCTGGAGATTCCGGGTTCGAATCCCGGCCAGGGTAATATTTGTGTATTTATTTATTTATACGAATATTTGTTTCTTGGTCGTGGCTGTCTATATATTTAAGTATCTACTCGTATATGTATATATCTATTATAATATTTATAATATTTTGTCGCTTGGCACGCCTTAATTGAGCTTACCGTGAGACTATCGATTGGTGAAAGATGGCTCAAGATTTATTTATTATTTATTTATTTCAATATAGTAGCATATTATTCACACTCAATAATAAATAACTTAAGCCCGCCAAAACCCTTTCAAAGCCCTAAAGCCTTCATTTTACTGCTAAATCACGGTACTCAATTAAAATAACGTTTTCTTTGCTTCACAAAACATGGACCCTCGTCAAAATTAGGTACAATTGTATTTCAACCCTTAAGTATTAGCCCTAATTAGTAAAAAACAGATGTATAAGTAAACGTGATATGGCAGTTATTTGATATTTTAGTGTGGCAACATTTTGTAGGGATGGGCGTAAATATATAACTGGGAAAACAATAACGGTTTTCAAAATAACGGTTCTTGTAACGAAGAGAAGCAGTTTTACACTAAACTGTGTCACACATCTCTTCAAAATAGAACTGGTTACTGTGTGCTTAGCCAAGTTGCCAATCGCTAGCGCATAAACGTCAATCGTAAGCGAAAGGCAGCTAACTGTCTTTGTCGCACTAATATGCAAGAGTGACAGAGACGGAAAACTACGATACGCTACCAAGCGCTAGCGATTGGCAACTTGGCTAAGCATCCAGAGGTTATTAAACGGTTTTTTAAACAAAAGGAAATGGTTGCAGACTAAAATAAGTTATAGGACAAAGTGATATCTATGGGTTGTATTATCTCCGTAACGTTAATAATGCAGTGTGGTGACGGCAGTAAGAATACATTTGTCACCACCCCAACTCTGCCCATGGGGTGTCGTAGAATGTTAACTGATGGCCTGAAGTGTCATTGACCATTCACTGGTAGATGATTGATGATGGGCAGTAGCATCTTCAAAATGGATACACTAATGTGATCGCCAACCCGCTTGCCCGGTGGGGCGATTATGGGCACATCATCAGCCTGTGATAGTCCACTGCTGGACGTAGGCCTCTCCTATTAACTGCGTATACACGCATAAGGAGGTAAATGCCCATAATCGCCACGCTGGGCAAGCGGATTGGCGATCGCAGTAATGTGTCTACTATGATGACGCTGCTGTCCATCATCAATATTTTATCAAATAACGGTCAGTGACACTTCAATCCCTTAGTCGACTCTTACGACACCCGCAGGAGGAGTTGGGGTGGTGACAAATGTATTCTTACTGCCGTCACCACACGGCGGCATTACACGGGATTATAGGCATTTACCCCCTAATGCGTTCAATCATATAGTTACTAGGAGAGGCCTACGTCCTGCAGTGGACAGAAATAGGCTGATGATACAATGTGCACGTGTGTTTATAATGGTAGCTCCGCTTTCTTGATCTATATTTTACTCAAACTAAAATCGTAAGTTGAGCCCTACTATGTAAATATTGATACGAGTAGGTACTGCATGGAAAACGCGTCGACTGACATAAGGACACTAATGTAAAAAAGAATAATATCAGGATCATACAAAAACGTGCTATAAGCACAATTAATAATATTATTATTAAGAACGACCATTTTCTCTCACGATGTAAGTATGTTTTCCCCAGAATCTGTAAACACCATGCAATTTTCATTAATTCAAACTAGCGACCCGCCCCGGCTTCGCACAGGTACTATACCTACATAAAAACCTTCCTCTTGAATTACTCTACCTATTAAAAAAAAATCTCATCAAAATTCGTTGCGTAGTTTTAAAGATAGCGTACAAAGGGACATAGAGACAGAAAAAGTGACTTTATTTTATACTATTATAGTGATGGATCGTCTCTTACAACCAGTTTCGCAGAGTAGTAGGATCTGCTGCTCACAGTAACCCGTTAACTACTTCCAACCTGTATAAACCACTTGATCCATGCCTTATTAGCTAATAATCCTCCAGATACTTCATATTATTTAGAGAAGAGAACAACAAGAGAACTCAATCTTGGTTTTATTACGAAGTTAAAATTTTAAACCTAGAGTTTACATACATTTTTAGTTAAAAGGTAAATTGCTAGTAATTGGCCACCACCCAGTAACTGGCCGCCTTATATAAAAATGTACTTCTAATTTCGGAAGAGGGAGAGTGATTGACATTGACATGCCTCATCGTTTTAAAATGAATTCTAAGTAGAAGTACATAGAGTTCATTTTTATATAAGGTGTCCAGTATGGGGTTCTTCAAAAGAGGAGTGTACAAGTTCTTATTGGGTCGGCAACGCGCATGTGACACCCCTGGGGTTGCAAGCGCCCATAGGCTAGGGTGACTGCTTTCCATCAGGCGGGCCGTATGCTTGTTTGCCACCGACGTGGTATAAAAAAAAAAAAAAAGTTACGAGCAAGTTACCCTATTGATATTTATTAGTAGTATCTATTAACGTAAATATATATCTGCGAACGTGCTTCACGATATGTGTGAAAGAAGTCGAATGCCATAGAAAGTCGGCCATATTTCTTTTTTTTTTAATTCTACTGACGATTAGTAGATATTAAAGATTAAAAATCAAAACAATAAAAAAAACAATCAACAACATTAGTTATACTGATGTTAAAAACAAGTTCTTAACGTTATCTATAAAATAACGCAACGTTAAATAAAACCGTGACGCTTTCCCAACTCTAAACAAGCAATAGGGGATGGGGTGAAGAAAATCCACCCTCCATTACGTACGTACAAAAATCAACCCAAATCGAACGAAATACGATTTAAAATTCAACGGGGTGATTAGAATGGAATCCTAGAACAGTACAAATAAAAGTTTCACGGTAAATTCCTCTCTATTTTAAGCGAGTTAAAGGACAATATGGTTTGCAAAAAGCTCGTTGTATCTCTATAGCAATATACGTAGAAAATCGTATGAAATAATCAGTAGAAATCCTTCGACGAACGTTGTACGGCAAAAGAGGCTAGATTTCTGACCTAAAACCTTTTTATTCAAACCGAAAACGAATAAACTGTGTTGTGATATGTATTAGTGTTGTGTTTAATCGATATTTTGTGTGAACCGTGATTTTATTGCGAGGTTTTGCTGGTAAGTGCCAAGATGCCCTGTTAACCGGACGTATATAGATTAAATAAGCAAGCGTGCTAAAATATTACCTACAACAAATCGTTTTAATTGGTTTTAGTTTTTATTTGGGATTCTAAATCAGCGTTTTATTTGAGTCTTCTTTTGCGAATAAGGTTATTTTATTACTAATTAAGCTTACAATTACTTTACCTACCTATAGAGATACATTTTATAATTAATTCCAGGTAAATTGGTTTAGGAGTCCTTAAATAAAACGGGACTTGATAAATTATATTAAGTACGAGTACCTATACTTTCTTTATACAAGAACTGAATTTAAAATCTTTTTAATTCTTATGTTATGTACCTACAACCCCTAGGCTATATAATATAACTTTTCAGTACAGGTGTTTTTTTTACGCACTAGTGCGAGAAGTGGTTCATTTCATGTGAGGTTGACATCTTCCGAGTGCCATATGTACTGAAAAACGTCGTACGACACACGTGCGAAAAGGAAATTCGTAACTCGTGTCGATTTATTGCACTCCCTTTGGTCGTGCTTTAATTTTATTTATCTCCACTCGTTTTTTATTCCAATTTTTCGGACTTGTATCGTAATGTACTAATATCAGCTATATCAATACATGCAAGCGCTAAACATATTTATAAACAAGCCTATTATTAAGAATTAATTAATTAATGAAGGCTTGTGATGTCAAAGATATAGACAAAGATATAGAAAGAGATAGATATATACATATAGATACTTAAATACATACACAGCCGTGACAAAGAAAAAATATTTGTGATAAATAAACACACAAATAATGCCCTCGTCGGGATTCGAACCTAGAACATCCTGCTTCGTAGGCAGCGTCACTACCAAGTCTACCAACTACCTCGGCTTAGCAATGTACAAAGTTGCGGAATATTCTCAAAATTGCGGGAATATACTCGGGAATTTCCGAAAATTTTCATGAGAATTTAAGAATAGGTTCTCATTGAGAATGTTTCCATGAGAACTTATAAAAACCGGCCAAGTGCGAGTCGGACTCGCGCGCAAAGGGTTCCGTACCATTATCAATTTATTATTTAAAAAATACAGTTAAATCAACCTACCTCAAAAACTATAGGAGATAATTTTATCAAACCAAAAATCGTTGATAGAGTTTATTAATGTGCATAATATATATTTTTTTCAGGATTTTATATCGCGTAGTTTAAAAAATAGAGGGGGGGGACACATTTTTCAGACTTTGAGACCTGATATCTCGAAAACGATTTGCTTAAATAGAAATGTGATGGATAAACCTTCATATCATTTTCAAAGACCTTTCTATTAATACCCCACACGCTTATGTACAACTAAAAAAAAAATTCTATCCCTCAGTTACATGTATGGAGGGCCCCCACCCCAATGGTTTTTTTTACAATTTAGTATCACATTCCTGTAGCGGTTCATACAACACATATCCTTGCCAAATTTCGTTACTGTAGCATTTATAATTTCCGAGTAAATTGGCTGTGACAGACGGACAGACGGACAGACAGACATGACGAATCTATTAAGGGTTCCGTTTTTGCCATGTTGGCTACGGAACCCTAAAAAAGTGTTACGAAGAATATTGTATGTCACAATTGAGTGGGTAAACAAGGCATAAAATATATTTACCTTAAAAGGCATGTATATACAACGGTTTTACATGATTAGATTGTTTGTAAAATTCAAATTGCCGAGAACATTCTCTATAGAAGTTTCGCAACTTATGAAACTTCTCCTCGGTACATTGCTAGGCTCAATTAACTCGTACGTAAATACGAGATTTTTCGGTTATCTCCGTAGTGAAAGTTGCTGAGCGTGATAGTCCGTAATAACCTGTTTATTCCTGCTCCATGAATGTCGTCACCCTGTATAAATGGAATAAAAATCGCTAAAGGGGCATTCCACGAGAATGTCGCTTACGTAACTCGTTATTATTATTTTAGTACTTCTAAAAATTATAGGAACCCGAGTTCTAGTGTTGTAATATTTCAGGACTTAACTTAGGACTTGTTCATTAATCACGTCATACGAGTTTGGCCTATTTTAGAACCCACCACCCCCCAGGGTGATACTTGGTGATATTTTCAGGACCCCCACCCCCCTAGCCAATATGACGTGTAATTTATTGCCAACTTAAGTTATCCTTTTAATAACACTTCAATTTACGTACTTTATTAAGCACACGTGATAGGAAAAAACATTAAATATCCGCGTAAGTATAAGTTTTAAAACAACATTTGGTCATGTGTTAAAAGTGTTTTAAAAAAAGTATGCTGTTCAGCAGAGATCTACAAAAAATTACATGTGATTTGTCCGAAGACCCCGCCCCCTCCGCTATGGTGATAATTGGTGATTTTTTCATTTGAGCGTTTATTTAACATAGCTGCCATAGATAGTATAAGCGTCACGTAAGCGACATTCTCATGGAATGCCCCTAAATCGTCTCGCCATTCGGAAATGAAAATTCATATCTATCATAGTGGGACATGCAAGGGTACCTACATACATATGTAAATCGGTATAAGTATGCGTGTATAACTGTCACGCTATCCATTAATCATGCCATTTGACAGACGGGCGCTTTTCAAGATGGCTACATGAAATGCTTACTGATGGACTTAATATAAGATGATGTGTATACAAACTACGAGTAAACAGCCTCCGTAACTCAGTTGGCAATAGTATGGATTGCAAATATTCGAAAGTTTCAGGTATTCGAATAACTATTATGTTACGCGAAAGTTTAAATTAAATTCGAATAGTTTTCAAAAACGTGGTACTTCACCATCGGCCTCATCTCTAAACTCAGAGTCGCTCAACGAGCTATGGAGACGGCTATGCTCGGAGTTTCTCTGCGTGATCGAATCAGAAATGAGGAGATCCGTGGGCGAACTAAAGGTACTGACATAGCCCTCCGGATTAGCAAGCTGAAGTGGCAATGGTCGATGGGGTCGAAAAGTGCTCGAGTGGAGACCACGGCTAGGCAAACGCAGCGTAGGATGGTCGCCGGGACACGCTGGATGCAGGTCACATCTAACCGGTACATGTGGAGATCCAGAGGGGAGGCCTATGTTCAGCAGTAAACGTCTTATGGCTGAGCAGATGAGGATGAGTTTTCAGAACACAATAAAAAGTTGAAAATCCAGGTAAAAGTACTTTAAAAAAAATATGTTACTGATTAATTTGGCTGATGTCCTACAGTAATCAACAAAGAAAACTAAGAGATAATCGCCAAGCCATCCAATTATTATGCTGTCTGCTTGATTCATTTTGGGAAAGTTGTCGTATAAGGGTGTACTCCCCTCTAACTTTTGATCCGTGGGTCCAAAAAATATAAAAAATCATGAATGAAGTGACCTTAAATTTAAATCACGAGTTTTCCGAACACAATGGGCACAGCCGTTTTAAAATAACTACGGAAACACAGATGTCATATACTTGTTAGATCAAGCCAACGTATCCACTTAGCGTGTCAAATGAATTCAGTGAAATCCACTGAGTTATCCGTCTTTAATCGCAGCTTGCAGCTTTCGGGCGTCAAATTTTGTAAGTTGAAGTGAACAAAAACATTAATATAATGCCTCCTTAAGTAATATTAATTGCAATAACACAAAAAAATATGAATACTCAAGGGCCTGAGACATATTTAAAATCCAAGTAACAACGTCAGTCACTCTGACACGCTCGGCCGCCATACAAATGAATGAACTTGTTTCTTCTATCCAAATCTAATTCTGTATACGGAACCCTATACCTACTGAGCATGGCCCGACATGCTCTTGGCCGTTTTTTATTAATTTCAAGTCACGTTTATTATAAGTTACTAAGTTAATTATGTAATAAAACATGTCAAGTACCGTTCCATAGTTCCCCTATGTAATACAACACCAAAATAATTCTGACGAGTCTTTTACTATTTGACCTCTCATTTTTATACCTTGCTACGTAACTGAGGACCAAGATATATTGGATGAGGTGTTTATATGAAGAAGAGCACTAGTAAGGATTCTAAAGACAGCCGAAATGTTAAGGATTACTTAAATCGAGGGCGGCCTTCTTAAATGTTGTTAAATATAGCTTTAGCGAGTGGCTAAAGGGTCACGTAAAGCCAATTCAGGCTTAGTTATCTCATCATCTTCGTATCAGCCAAAAGCCGGCCACTGAACATAGCCAAAGGCCAAAGCCAAAGTTTGAGTTGCATTTTTAAAGTGGTAAAACACTATTATGTATATAAATTTTTTCTACTCCCGTACTTTTATTTGTCATTTACATGGTTGTGAACACACCTTTAAGCCCCTACCTTACAGATGTCAAGATAAGTCTATATTGTCTATTCCCTATAAACGCATTTGGGTTTACACGCAGTACGTTTTTAGCATTTTAAGAAACCTCGTGTAGGTATACAAGACTTAATGAAATACATGGCTGCCAACCTAATTTTAAATGTCATTTCTGATGAACAGTAAACCATAGAGGAACTTTCTTTTTTAATTTTGACGTGTCCCGCCCAACATAGATCATAAAAAAATTGTGTTTGATTAAGAATATTTCTCAATTTTACAATTTTATTTGAAAATAAGTGTGTGGTCGTAGAAAAAGTATAGTATGCAACATTGTTTAACTAAGTCAAAAAATGATCCTGGCGTCTTTACTTACTAACAATTTTCGGCTTCGCATCAAATTGTTACCCACGCCACTCTTAAACAAGGGTTGTATAAAATACTATTAAATATTAGATGTAATATGCCAAGGAAGTGGATCGCCGAGTGGTTTAGGCATCAGCCTCGAAAACTGAGGCCGTGGGTTCAAATTCGACCTCCCGGGGCGTTGGTAATCTCGGTTTTTTAACATTGAATATTTGAAACTTGTTTGTTTAGGGATTACATGAGAATTTACACAAATAAGTGCCTTGGCCGGGGTTTAAAGACTTACTTTTAAACGAAAACATCGTAAGATTGTAACTGTTGATTACTTGGCTAGGTAAACATATTTTGTTGAAGAAAATTACGAACCTTCCGCCATAGAAAATAAGATACGAAGTGGAAATAATCAGAAAGATGCTACACCGTTTTGGCGAATTGGCACCAAATCTAACCTTATCTTTATAGTAATATTAGACGTCATGTACCAAAGAAAAAATACCAAGATCACCAGGGTGAATATTTTAGCGTTTCAACCGCCTAATTTTGGTGGCATCATTTTTGCCGAAGTTTCTATTCGTTACAATGTGCTACTTTGTCATTTGAAG
>JALPQI010011164.1:0-43068 GCA_025490895.1 Thaumatotibia leucotreta | reverse complement strand
GTACCTATTGACGTAAAAATATATCTGGGAACGTTTCACAATATGTGTCAAAAAACATCAAATGCCATGAAAAAGTCAGCCATATTTGTTTACATCTTTTATACTTGTACTATCGTTTAGGATTTGTTAGATGAGTTTCCCAAACGCAGTTATTCCTTGCAGATAATTTTCTTTTCGCCGTTGTTCATAGTCGCAAATTTTCCCACTTTTTTAATTTCCCTGTCTTACTATTTCATGGTAGCCACTTTTATGATCGCATTTATTCAAAAACGCATTTTTCACATTCGTTTTATTACTCTGTAGTATATTTTTCTTACACTAATTCTTTTCACGCACGAATTTGTTTACAAAAGCGTTTTTTTTAGATTCGTTTTATTACCCTGTAGTATATTTTCTGCTTGCAATATTTCCCTAAACCAATTTTTTTACATGCTCAAATTTGTTTAAAAAACACTTTGTTAGGGTTCCGTAGTCAACTAGGAACCCTTATAGTTTTCGCCATGTCTGTCTGTCTGTCTGTCATACGTAGGATAATCTCAGTAACCGCTAGTACTAGAAAGCTGTAATTTGGCACGAATATGTAAGTCACTGGTGATTGTAATATTTTCGGAAATAATTGCCCCCGGAAGTTTAAAAAAAATGGGTTCCCTCCCAGCCTCTAACTTTTTGAACCGTAAGTCCAAAAATTATGAAAGTAAAGCTTTATAAATACTTTCAAGAAAAAATATTTTGACCTGGATCGGCTAAGTTTTTGAGTTATGGTAAATAAAATTACGGAACCCAACACTGAGCGTGGTCCGACACGCTCTTGGCCGGTTTTTTTACATTCGTTGTATTGCTCTGTAGTATATATATTTTTTTGCTTGAAATATTCTTATTCATATAATGTATGTAATGGTAGAATATCTCGATGTTATATTTGTTAAGCAAACCTCTTTAAATTGAATAGGATATTGATAGTTCTATACTTCTATATCATAAAAAATTAATACTTCACAATGAGTAGGCAAGACATTGACATTGTCAATTTGCGTGTTTCGCATAGAGCGGTTAGTAATATATTTTGAAAAAAAATGGGGGATCCTGATGGAGCGATTCATGATTTATTTCATAATTTTTGGACTTACGGTTCAAAAGTTAGAGGGGGGGGGGCGCAATTTTTTTAACTTCCGGGGCAATTATTTCCAAAAATTTACCCTGTGTCAAAAAAATTAATTTAGAAAACCCCATAATTTTTCAAATACCTATCCAACGATAGTATATTGGAGGAGGCTTTTACCCTTAGGGGGTCCATACAGAAATAATTAAAAACAAGAAAAAAAAAAATTGCATGCTGGATATTTATTTATTTCGATATGTTAATTAAAATTATTTATTGTGAATTCATTGTCCTAATTGAAATATTAAGTACAATTTTATAATTTGAATAGATTCTTATAACTAATAATTAGTCTAGTTAACTATCCCACGACCTGAATTTAAATTATTCAATTATGACCTATTAATTTATCAACAAACTTCAAATGCACAATTATTATTATGATTATATTAGTTTAGCTGCAATTTTAATATTGTATCACCTATTCTGCATGGAATGAAATAAAGTTTTTTTTTATTTTATTTATTTATTTTATCCAACGATATGTCACACGATGGGGTTAAAAAAAATCATCCCCCACTTTTGGTGTTCGGGAGGTAAAGCCTAGCAAGTTAGTATTAAACCCTGAATTCATGTGGCTATATACCGCTTTCATATGGCAATAATAGAAATAGAAATAGAAATAGCTTTATTCGTAACATACACAAAAAACCACAATATATAACAACGAAAAATAATTTTACAAATAAAAGCGTGTATGCTACGAAATGGCCTCATCTCAGCATGTTGCTAGCGAGTGCCAGCGCTGGTCTTCCGATGAGGCCATCACGTGAACAGTTTCACGGCAGGCAACACACAATACAAACAAACAATAATAATTACAAATAAAATCACAGACGTACATACCACAGAAAACAAAAATAACATATCATATATCGGGCCTCATATAATGAGGTCTACTCAGAACCACGAACGAAATTTTACCTCTCTGTCGCACTGGTTATTACGTCCGTAAGCCTATAGAGACGCAAAACTTCGTTCGTGGTTCATGGTAGACCTCTTTGAAGTGTCACGGCTGCCAAACACTGTTCGGAAAACATTGTTACCCGGATTGCTGTGAAATCCCTCATCCTTTTTTGGTTATGAGTAATTTACCGCATTCAGTTTTCTTTTTAAAGCTTCTTTTAGTATTTTTATAAAGCTGACATATTATGAATTTTGACGTATGCTGATAAAAAGTACACATTGCCAGTAAAATTAATTAGTACCAATGAAAATCCGCATGGTGGCCAAGGTTTAATACTATCTTGCCAGGCTTTACTGTACAATTTTTTTCTATTTTTTTATTTGCGCACCTTGTTGGCATCAGTGGCTTACATATTGGTGTCAGCAATTCCAGCTTTCTATTACTACCGTTTACTAAGATTATCCTCCAACATACAGACAGACGGGCAGACATGGCAAAACTATAAAGGTTCCCAGTTGACTACGGAATCCTAAAAAATCATATTGGAATACCCCGAGATATTTTCGTATCAGACATTTTTGAAATTAGACGACTGTACCTTACATTAATAAAATCATATAAACGGAACAGCGAAAGAAAACTATTGGAAAATATAGCTATGGATAAAAAAAAGTATAAATTAACTGCAGGTTAAAATTACGGCAGAAAATATCCGAAAACAGAAGCAAAGCGATTGTAAAAATAAGCTGCAAAGGAAAACTGAACTGTAGGTTAAAATTCAGACAGAAAAATATCGGAAACAGAAACAAAGCTACTGTAAAATATGCTGCAGAGGAAAATTTAACTACAGGTTAAAATTCAGACAGAAAAATATCTGAAACAGAAATAAAGCGACCGTAAAAATAAGCTATAGAGAAAAAAAGTGAGTAGGATAATCGCTTTCGGGAAAAAATGCGAAAAGAAAATTATCTGCTAGGAAAAACTGCGTTTGGGAAACTCATCTAACAAATCGTTTTTAGGTATGTTTTCATTTGTTTTAGATTATACTGAAAATTGTTATGTCTAGTTAGCTACCGACGAGCAACATGTAAAAGTTTCAACAACCGTGCGGTTTAGTTCAAAAACAATGCAGACGGGAAAGTTCTGAAAATTTTGAAATTCGTTCGGAATTTGAAATTGGAAAACGGATAGGGTGAGGTGGGCGTGGCTGGGCGGAGTCATGGCGCGCCGGCGCGACAGCTTGGTGGTGAAGATGACAGCGGTAGGTGGCTGACGAGGAGGTAGAAGTTTCAAGGTTTTAAAGTTGTCTGGCAAACCAATTTGCCAGTAGAAAAACCGGACAAGAGCAGGTCGGGCCATGCTCAATGGAGGGTTCCGTAGTTGTTCAAAAATGGGTGGGCCGATTATGCTCAAAATATTTTTATTTTAAAATATTCTGTAAGTCCACTTGATTTTTTTCATATTTTTTGAACCCACGGATCAAAAGGGGTTTCACTTTTTATTTTGTTGCGGTTATTTGCGAAAATATTGACTTAAGAAAAAAATCTTTTGAGATCTTTATTATTTCAATAAAACCCCACATTATACAATTACAGTCAAATAAAAATAACATCCCCACTTTACGAGTAGGGGTTACCAAATGCGAAAATGTAGACTCGTTGTTTGAGCCGGTCATAAAGAAATAGAATTTCGCCACGCCACACACCTGAGACACTGGCGATAAAATGTATGAAGTAAACGTATTGGCACTCACACTGTCTACGTATAAGCTCATGTAGCACGCGTGCCATGCTTGTGTGAGTGCGATAAGTCATGCCAGGGTAACTGTGCGGTCACCGGAAAGGGGGGCTACAATTCCGGTGGGAGGCAGGGTGCATCCATACTGTACGTTAATTCAGGAATTCCTAAGTGTGAAATAAATTTTAGAGTAAGTTGATAAAGTCATTATGACAGTGTTTGTTATCTATTAATTACTAAAATGTTATTAGAGACAGTTGATAAAATGTTTATGAAAGTCTTACCCCATTTTACGTTGCTGTACCCTCTCAGGGTTCATGTTGGAACTATACTTAGCTTTAATCTACATAATTATAAGCACTAAAATGTACACATGAAAAGCAATAAAGAATTTTGGATTTTAATTTTGAATTAGAATTAATAGTATAACTTACTACTAATCACAGTACAACGATTTTGCGCTGAAGTTGGTTTGACAGTTTTAGTGAATTAAAGGAAGTTCCGCTTTAATTCGGGTCACGTTTTTTAGGTCGCTCTATCATTGACATGTATGTTTGTGAAAGTAAGTGTATAAAACATTCTGACTTTATTCGAATTATTCGATTCGGTGGTTTGCAAAAAAGATAGCCTTTAATGAAAACAAAATTTGACATCGTAATTTTTGTGTCACGGAGTTAAATTTTGGGTAGCAACTTTTGAGAGTGAAAAAGGGTACAAATTAAAATTTTCTGTGAGTGATGTACAAAACGCATTTCCATTTTATTTTATTTGCCACTTTTTTCTGCTGCCGAAGATTGTTGGACAGAGTATGTATACCATATACAGAGTGTCCCATAAATAATGGATCACCCTGACACCCGAGGTAGGTCGACCCAAGAGGTACCAACATAACATGACCTCAGTAAAAGTTGGAAGGTTTTCAACAAATTATAGCACTTAACGTGTAAAAAACAGGCCAAATTCGAAAAAAACGTTAAATTGGCAAAATCTCGAAAACCGTCCAACTTTTACTGAGGTCATGTTATGTTGGTACCTCTTGGGTCGACCTACCTCGGGTGTCAGGGTCATTATTTATGGGACACCCTGTATAGGTAGTTTGTATCACTAACTTTCGTAACACAATTGACGGGATTGTGATTTTTGTTTTGATTAAGGCCTAAACTATGTACAAATTTAAAATACAATCGAACCTTAAAGTAAAACATGTTTCTCACTTACAATTTATTCACAGACAACCAAATAAAACACATAGTTAATAAACACACCAAAACCGCATTCCCAAAACTATTATGCCAGTCACCGGCATTCCACAAAAACTAAATTAATTACGACCACAACGAACACCGTCAATTATTTAATAATTCCAAATTAATAGTTGCTTACACTTGAGTATATTTCTCACGCTGCATTGACATGATTATTAATATACTCTTAGAGAGGAGGAGCGATTGACACGTTAATGTCTACTACAAATATAATAAAACAATTGTTTCACAAAAAAACGACTCTCTCCAGTCCACATAAGGGTGAGATTGGATGTCTTCATAAGTTTGTGCGGTAGCCTGATGGTTATCAGGGCACTCATATCTCAGAGGTGAAACAAAGTGGTCTTGACTATAGTAGTCAGAAGTAGCTAAGCGGCACTGGTATTCAAAATGATCTGGAAACGTCTTTATACAAACGTGTTAATAGCGTGTGAAGTTCATTTTGGTCAGTATGCCTGCTTAGTTGTTTTTGTTGCTGACTGTACGTTGTTTTAGCACCAGTTTCAATAAGTACTAAGCGCCTTTAAAATATTTAAGTAAACTTGACCTTATTTTGAACGGTATACATATTTTTTTGCAATTTGGTTTGATTATGGATTTAGATGGTATGGTGTTATTTGCATGTCATTGCCGATTGTTATTTTAGGTTAGTGTGTATAATTATGGATTAAGAAGGAATTTGCAATGTATAAATGTTTTCGTTTTGATACATGGGAAAGATAGGTTACCCTAGGAACTATTTAATAAGTGGTTGCTTATTATAGAAAATCAGTCAAAATATAACTAACCACTTCTGTTTATTTTACTAAAACGACCCATTTCTCAGGATAATGCCATTTTTTGATGATTTAATATTAAGTACATTACACATAATATTGGTGCAAATTATAAAAATAATCCATAATCGTATTCGTATAGTTTCGAAAGATCTACAAGTAAGTCTTATACCTACATATTATTTATAATTTTGTAATAGTTAATAGTAATCATACTAAACATAGGTACGTATTAATAAACTAAATGCCATTATAAATTTGAAGTGGCTTTTTTGCAAGAAAATAATTGTAGACTCGCGATGGTGCTTCTATTTACAGATTAACGGATGACCAATCTTCTGTCAAAATGTTTTTCAGTACAGTTGGTACTGTATTACGCACTAGTGCGAGAAGTGTTTTTTTTTGTCACATTGAAACATCGGAGGGTCATTGTACTAAAAAACGTCGTACGATACATCTGCGAAAAGGAAATTTGAAAATCGTGTCGATTTATCTCCACTCATTTCTAACTTCATTTTTTTGCGCCTACCTACAGTACCTATAGTTGGTGCTTTTTTACGCACTAGTGTGAGAAGTGGTTATTTTTTTGTCAAGTCGAAACTTCGCAAGACCATAGTACATCAACGTGCGCAAAGGAAATTCGAAAATCGTGTCGATTTAAAACACTCCCTTTGGTCGTGTTTTAATTTATCGCCACTCCTTTCTAGTATTTTTCGCACTCGTATCGTTATTTTCAGATCGCCACGTTTTCACGCAGCACATCTTTGCTTTTGCAACTAAACATTTTATGTCATGTATACCTATTTCATAAATCATAATGTAGGTACAGTCGACGTCAAAGATACATTATGGTTTATCTCAAAAATATATTTACACGACCTTAATGTAAAGGCAATAAAATACTGTAATAGTACATTTGGATACAAGAGCAAAAAAAATTTTTCGACGAGGGTGAAAGTTGGAGCCCGAGTGAAACGAGGGGGACAATCACCCGAGTTAAAAAGAAGTTTTTACACGTGTATCGAACGACTTTTTTCATAACAAGTGCCTTAAAAGGAACACTACTTTTCCACACTAGTTAGATAGGTAATTCTATTTTTGGCACCTAAACCGTAATGATATCTTTGACGTCGACTGTACTTATTCTTTGCTATGACTGTGACTGTTCACATGGAAGTGGTACTAAGAGACTTACTCGACGAAAGCTCCGGTGATTCATATCTGAAATTCAATGAAATGACTAATCGATGGACGTCGTGCGATGACGTGATGACTAATCCATTGAGGTTTCACACTGAAGCTTTATTAGGTCGCTAAAATGTCGCTTACTACCATTAATTAAGCAATCAAATTTAATGTGCAATTTATATTTTATTATTATCAAAAAAAAGATCAGGTTATTAATGCGATAGGTTATTATATGTATTTTTCCTAACTAGTGCGGAAAAGTAAACTTTGCGCACGCTTCGCGTGCGTTAATTTCTCTTTTTAAGGCTTTTGTTATGAAAAAAGTCGTTCGATACACGTGTAAAAACTTATTTTTAACTCCTAGTTTCACTCGGGCTCCAACTTTCACCCTCGTCGAAAAAAAGTTTTTGCACTTGTATCGAAATGTACTATTTCAGTACACATACCTACTGTTTTTTTACGCACTAGTGAGAGATGTGGGTCATTTCTAAGGTTGACGGTTCGTGTGGGATTGTCTTGTGTTATTGATTTATAGGTCTAGCAATTTTTGTCAGTAAAAAAGGCATACAAATTTTCATTACACTTTTTTAATTTGTTGCCATTTTTTATTGCCAGAGTATAGTTATTTCGTCGGTTGACAACCAAAACTCACTAGGTACAAAGACTGTCACTATTTTTAGCAACATCGTATGTCAATATTGATTCAAAACTGAGATACGATCTTTATTTCTCAAGTTTATAAGTCAATTACAATTTCATTAAACTAACTACATCTAAACATATCAAAATGAAAACAACGAAAATAATTATAATTACAATAAAAAAAAAATTTAAAGGTATAAGTACAATAGGTACTATTATTTCAAGTAGGTATTTGTTACTTAGTAAGTTTAGCTTGGCAACTGTTGATTTATAAATGAAGGGTCCACGGAAAGAACATGTCTAGTCAATTCAAATTACAGAAGGAAAAACCACCTTACTTTTAACAGAATAAGGTGTGAATGTGCCCAGCAGTGTTATTCACTAAGGAAACCGCCTTGCTGTCAGCGCTGTGTCAGTGCTGCGGCAGCGTCGAGCCTAAAAATGGTATTCACTAATGTACTTTAAACGACACTAGTGCTCGGCGACGAATGCGGCGTGAGCTGGAACTACATTGCGTCGAAAGTTTGACGTTTAATGTATGAACTTCGTATTCTCTAACGAAAAACAGCGACGAACTCGCCCACAAGCTCGCTCACAGCCTCGATTCCTAATGTCAAATCAAACAGCTAGGATTTTAGACAAGGCTGTCTCGACATCGAGCTCGTTGACGAACGCAGCGTCGAATGTGTCAATAAGAGAATAGCATAGCTGATTTTTTTAAGCACTGGACATGTTTTTCCGTGGACCCTTCAAATATTCAGAACCTGAGGGTAGGTAATGCGAATAACCTACAAGCACATCTTAGACACCCATCGTTGGCTAATATCGATCCATTAGCTGGGAATTGTATCGGAACCGCGTTCCGATGAAATTGATAATGAGATAAAAATCTCGGAGTCATTACAGCACCAGCAGGAGCATTTCCAAGCTTGGATGCGGCATATCAATTGTTACCAATACTTAACTTTTAATTGTATGACCTTGACAAAGATTTATTCAAATTTGAATTCTGACATGTTTTCAATAGAGTCGAGAGTACATGATGGACATTTCCATCACTATGCAATTAAGGGTTAAACACCTGGTGACAACCCTTGTTTTTTCGTGGGGAAATGCGTTACGCATACCACCCGGTCGCGGGGACGGACCCGGGTGGTTATATGGAACTCTCAAGGCTAATAAGGCCCTGGTCTACCCACTAAAACCCCACGGTCTGCCGCCAAGACGCTTGAAGGCGTGGTCACGAGTACGCTTAAGCACACTTTCGCAACGCTTAATGACAACCCTAACTTCATCATCATCATCTCAGCCATAAGACGTCCACTGCTGGACATGGGCCTCCCCTCTGGACTTCCACTTGTACCGGTTAGATGCGACCTGCATCCAGCGTGTCCCGGCGACCTTCATAAGGTCGTCTGTCCATCTTATGGGTGGACGTCCTACGCTGCGTTTGCCTAGCCGTGGTCTCCACTCGAGGACTTTTCGACCCCATCGACCATCTGCTCTGCGTGCAATGTGGCCTGCCCATTGCCACTTCAGTTTACTAATCCGGAGGGCTATGTCAGTAATTTTAGTTCGCCTACGGATCTCCTCATTTCTGATTCGATAACGCAGAGAAACTCCGAGCATAGCCCTCTCCATAGCTCTTTGAATACCCTAACTTAGAAGTGAATAATCAAGACGAAGTGCGGGTAGTTCTCAAAACCCGCGCAGCCAGAAGGTGTCTACTGATACATTTTCTCGCCAGTCTACCTGCGACCACTGCACGGGTGTAACGTCAGGATAATATTGAACGTAAGTATCCATCACGATCAAGACCCGTTTGTCGTTAAAATATGACATATACTTACTTGTATTGAAGGTGCACGAAACAGAAGTTAACGACAATTTTGCAGTATTTGTATATAATTATCATGAGATTAAATTGAGGGACTCGTGGGTGGTGGCCACGTGGTTTACAGTATACGTTCTATATATAGCGGAAATAAACAGATATCGCAAAACTGTAAGACTTAATATGGAACCGTAAAATACAAATTGGACTGTTAAGTAGATATAAAAAAATATTTCCGCTATTGTGTCATTTAAAGACTTTTTAGAATTATAACAACTAACGTGAGACTCGTGAGTGTGGCCGTGTGGTGACGGCAGTAAGAATACATTTGTCACCACCCCAACTCTTCCCGTGGGTGTCGTAAGAGCCGACTAAGGGGTTAAAATGTCACTCACCATCCTTTGATACAAGATCGATGATGGGCAGCAGCGTCATCATAGTGGACACATTACTGCGATCGCGAATCCGTTTGCCCAGCGTGGCGATTATGGGCATTTACCTCCTAATGCGTCGTTACGCATAGTTAATAGGAGAGGCCTACGTCCAGCAGTGGACTGAGAAAGGCCGATGAAGTGAAGAACAAGTGAAGTGAAGTGAGACTCAAACGTATTTAAGTAAATATTTAGCGAAACGGGTTACTCACGTACCTAATTTAGTCGATACTTGCTCGACATGTTTCTATCCATTTAGAGGATCCTCATCTTGGAGTTCCCGCGACCAAAGCCCGGCGTGTACGTGTCGCTAAATATTTCATTTAACCCTTAAATTTGTCATATCCACTATTTTCACGGATCCCGGTGACAGCAGCAGAGGCAGGGGCGGGCAAATCGCAACGCGGCGCGTCAATTACAGGCCCCGTCGATGTATTTTGCACCCAAATTTAATTTATTTAACCACAGACTCGCCCTGGATGTCTTCGTTCGATGCGGTGAAGGTCGCATGAGATTAAAAAAAAGCTGGATTAGATTTTTTGGGATGCGTTTTGGCTGCAAACTTTGTACAGCCTATTGGAGCTTTGGATTTATCGTTGTGATTTTTTTATTTCATACGATCTCCACTCGATTCACAGCGTTATTTGTAGGCTTAGCACAGTATTAGTGCGACAATATGTCGCCGCGAGATAGACTCTCCATCCCTCTTTTATTCATATAGTTAGTAAAAGATAGAAAATCTATCTCGCGGCGACATACCAATCATATGCTAAGCATACTGGACTTGTGCTGACTGACTTAAACTGCTCGTCTAATGAGGGTTTTCTCGAAAACGTATGCCACTAGTTGGCGCCACTTAGCCGTAAGGTCCCGCTAAGAAACACAATAATCTAGGTCCACAGAACAACTAACTAGAAGGTATTTTAATTTTTTTAAGTATATAATTTTATTAACTCATACAAAACATTTAAACATGAAACTATAGGTGCTCTAAGAATTTAGACAAGTTTCTGGACCTGACGCCTCAGCGCTGCCGCTCTGGTGAACGTCATTTCAGAAAACCCTCATTGTCCTAATGTTAAATTGTATCATTTTTTGGGATTGGCACATCTTTCAGTCGCCAGTCAGTTCATACATCTTGTCACCCGCGCGCGAAAAATATATAAATTGACAGGCTACTTCGACAGATATGCTATTAGTACATTCTTATGAATCAAAACGATATCTTGAATGTTTGAGCAGACCCACAGGTAAACGAACTTGTGATGTTATGTTTTTCATATAAAAACGGTAGATACCAATTTCATGTTAATACTTAGGCATACATATTTCGATAGAGTACAAACAAAATGATATACCTACATGAATTCTTATTTTAAAGGGCTATTTTGATTCTGCAAACCTGAGGAATAGATACATTTATGTTTTGATTTCTCGAGTAGTGACTAAAAATGTACTTAAATACACACTTTCAGTCACTACTCGCGACACGTTTCAGATTGAGAGCTTAGGTGACGTAAGTAGAACTACCCAAATAATTAGTTTCAGTATAATATAATGTAATGTAATCATGTGGTGACGGTAGTAAGAATACATTGTAACCAACTCAACCCATCTTCCCATGGGTGTCGTAAGAGTCGACTAAGGGATTTAAGTATCACTGACTATTTATATCTAAAAATGATGATAGGCAGCAGCAGCAGCATAGTGCACACTACTGCGATCGCCAACCCGCTTGCCCAGCGTGGCGATTATGGGCATTTCCTAATGCGTATGGATGCATAGGCTAAGGAGAAGCCGTTGTCCAGCTGTGAGATAGGCTGATAGTCTGACTAGAAATGTACTTAAAAACACATATTTTCAGTCACTACTCGCGATACGTTTCGGATCGGAGAGCGTGACGTAAGTAGAACCACCCATATACAGGGTGGCCACGAGCCACTGAAAACCTTGAACGGGGCGATTTAGTAGGCTATACTGAACAACTTTTAATATGGGGGCAATCACGAAATCTAAAAAAAAATTTGTCCTTTTCATACATTTTGACCGATTGATCACGACATTTTATATGAAAAAGGCAATTATTTTTTTGAGATTTCTGGGTTAGCTCCATAGTAAAAGTTATTCTGTTTAACCTACCAAATAACCCCGTTCAAGGTTTTCAGTGGCTCGTGGAACACCCTGTATTTATGTTTCAGTATAATATAATAATATTAATATGTCTCACGGTAGTTTAAAATCAACTAAACACGGAATCTAGTTCCATTTAAAATTATCGCTTGACACCTCATCCCGCTGGTACTTATCGGGCACTAACCTACACAATTTACTTTCAAAATCACATAAACGTCACTCTCGTCGGGACTTCTGCTTTGTGTAAAGTACATTGATAATAATTCGAGCCATTCTCCACTGAGCGAGCGGGAGGGACTGAAATCCGCCGTGCGAGTGACGGGGAGGGATGATGTTGAATAGAAACATCAAAATTTTACAGCGTTTTTATAGCGCACGCGTTGTAAGTGTTTACATGTTGGCGTCCGGTTCTTAGGTAGGTGTGCTTTTTACGGTTTTCCTGGATTTAAGGTTAAAAAACGTAGATCAGATTAATAGGGGCCATCGAGCTCCAAAAATATTTGAACTTTACGTGATAACGTGACTAAGGGGGTACCCTTATTCGTTAACGTAGGATACGTACAGAACACGTCCGTATACGAACAGTCCTACTTACCAAGCCGATAAGCGTTTTTGTCCCTTTCGGTTTTATAGACATATTGATAAGACAGAAAGGGACAAAAATATTTAGCGGCTTGCTAAGTTAGGATTACGATACGTTTATGAATAAGGGAGTTAATAGAGAAAACCCGTATTTATAAGTCATACAGAGCTATTTATAAATAGCTCAGTATATACGATACTTACACCAAATTTTCAAATCATACGTTTTAGTAGTGTGATTAGGTACTGACTGTGACATTTTGTATGAGGGAGTAAATTATACTTGCCTATCGGTTTACCTATCGGGTGTTAGAAGGGTGTCAGGGGTTGTTCTCATAAAAGTGGCATCGGCAGGGTAAAGTAAATGAAAAAAATTAAAGTGGTTTTTTTAAAGATTTTTGGATTAGAATATGTTTTTGAGTTCATCCACAGACAACATAACCTCAAGACGTAGCATAGCCGGGCGACCCCCTCTGACACGCATACGGTGAATTCACTCCATATTAGAGCCACGCCTCCATTGCTAACTTCAGTCTGCGGCCGGCGTTCATGAGATAAATACGAAAGTTTTAACGTGATTTACGTCATGCAAAATGCATTACTGTTGCGTGAAATTGTGTGGCAAGAATACAAAAACATCTTGTGTGCAAAAAGATGGTATTTCGTTTCACAAGTGAGCAATTTTTTAAAAATTTCAATTAAAATTAAAAATAGTTTAAGCATAAAATCTAGGGTGCTCGTTGATGTCTTTTTACAAAGTCTCTTTCTAATACTTTGCACGAAGTATAACTCCCTCCTTGTCTAGCGTAACGAGCAGGTAGGCCGTCTGAACTAGGGATGACCGTAGAGTATGTTTGTTTACTATCGATAAGGTCACTAAAGGTAAATTAAAATCTTTATTCTCAATCGTACCAAGCAACAGACTCTGCGGTGGAGTCTCCGTATCCGAACTAGTGATGTCTATGCCTGCAGTCTGTTTACTATCGATAAGATATTACGATTATATTCAATTATGCTCAAATAAATTCTAGTTTAGTGTAAAGTGTAGAAGTATAATTTTCAAAAATACTATTATGTTAAATAATATTGTGTATCTTCTCTAAATGCCCAAACATGAAAGAAATGTGGATGAATGCTACAAAACGGTCACATGATTGGTTTCCTGCTCCTAGCAGTGTCATATGTTCTCGACACTTTAAACCGGAATATTTCAAATGAAAAAAAACGAATAATAGACGAATTTTATATACAACGTATTTTAATGGTAGTTTTTGGTAACTTTGTAACTACGAGTTAATGATTGTACAAATAAAAGTATATTTTCTAAAATTGTTTTATTTATTGTCTTAGAAGAGGTATATTTGACCGCAACTTTGTCTGCGTGGATGATGATGATAAAATAACTATCCTATGTCCTTTCCGGGGTCTTAAATAATCTCCATTCAAAATTTCATCTAAATTGGTTCAACGATTTAAGCGTGTAGACTCAGTAAGCTGACAGACATACTTTCGCATTTATGGTATGCATTAGTACGGATATGGATTTACGGTTTTGTCGGTAAGTCACTGACAAATATCGAATTGTGAAAGCGATAGACATTGTAACCATCGATACTTTTATCGACATTCGGAAATCACTAGCGACCGGCGGACATTTTTGTTTTACGCCTCATTGACCTTGAAACGACGAATCACAACACAGTTTGCTCATGTTACGCCGCCCGCACCTCAGCATTTTTGGCAGCATCGGTTTAAATGAAATAATTGTCTAAAGCTACGTCTTTAGGTTATGTTGTCTGTGAGTTCATCAAAGATACCAAATTTGTGAAAGGGAACGAACTAGTCGTAAAAACGTAGAAGTTATGGCGAGTTGAAATTTTAGACATACAGGAGAAAGTGACAAGGCAGGGTAGTAGGGAAAATGTGGCAGGTTAAAGAGAGTTTAAATAAAAAAAACAAGTTTACCACGAATAATTCAACTCTTTTATTGAACCTTAACTTAAAATACATCGACCGTTATGATTTTACGCCCTAATATTTATATATATGTACCTATAGTATCCGGGAAAATGTGTGTGAACTCAAGGTTGAAGGTTTTAAGTTGATTGTGTTTTAAAAGTGCGTGATTATGAAATAATGCAGGTTATTAGGATTGTTTACATTATTGATGGACGCCACCCTTCCCATACGTGCTTGCAGCATTACCGTGCTGGACGGCATGCGTGATTCTTTGGACACGGTGAGAACATCAAGGCAACATCCATTCTCAATGTATCGTTATCGAGCACCTTTCTCAAAAGCTATGGGCAAAAATGCTGAGGTGCGGGCGGCGTAACATGAGCAAACTGTGTTGTGATTCGTCGTTTCAAGGTCAATGAGGCGTAAAACAAAAATGTCCGCCGGTCGCTAGTGATTTCCGAATGTCGATAAAAGTATCGATGGTTACAATGTCTATCGCTTTCACAATTCGATATTTGTCAGTTCAATACCCCAAAATATCTCTTCGACAAGCTGACCATAAGCAAGTTGCGTGAGCGCCGACAAAGTGCCATAAAATTGCTGACACCGCGACATGCATCGGCAGCTTTCCGTGGTAGTTTCCAATATGTTGCAACTAAATGTTGGAATAATATTCCTCCGCCAATCCGGGACCTGCAAAATGTTGTATCTTTTAGAAACAAACTTAAGAATTTCATGTACCACCACCAGCAATCACAGGAAGGTTTGAGTCATGAGACAAGTTGTCTGTAGGTGAATTTTTATTGTATGTATGTATTATTTTATCTTTTTTCTATTCTTACCGAACGTTTTATGTCCCATCTGCACTGCCTTACCACTCATATAAACAAATAAAATAATTATAGGTTAAGTACATTTCGTATAGGTTGCACTGCGCACTTTAAAATTGTTTTCTCTTCCATTTCGTTTGTGTATAGTTAAGCGTTTGTGTTTTTCTGTACCATAGCGCGCCCATTTTATTAACAATGAGTTCTTGTTTTGTTTACAGCTAGTCGGATGTTGATTAGTTCACCAATCTTCCGTTAGCCGCTAGCGCTAGGCAAAGCAAGCGCTGTCAGTGATAAATATGGTCGCGTTCATGGATAATTATGTTGTGCGTAACTTTCGTGTTGTATAATAATTGTATTGTATTCAATTTTTCTTTGTTTTCTTCTTGTATTTATTTTTCAGTCTGTTTTGTGTGTTATCTGTCGTGGCATCACCAAATGGGCCCTACGGAAGATCAGCGCTGGCCTTCGGGCTAGCACTACGCTGAGTTGGGTCCATTTCGTGATGCTCCAACTATTCTTTGTCATCAATTTTGTATATTCTGTCTTTGTCTTGTGCGTCACGAATAAATGTTTATTATTATTATTATATCCTTTATTGATCTTTTCTCTTAGGCTAGGTGTTTTATAAACATGTCTATAAAAGTAAAATACAATACAACATACAAAAACAATACAAAATATAAACACTTTATAAAAAACCTAACCTAGGGTGCCGCCGGCAACGGAGCGGGCCCAAGCTGCCGGTGGTTAAGGTCGCAGAGAGAGGAACCGACGGACTATCCGCGCCGTGTCCAGGACTACCGCCTTCTGCATCTGACCCTTGATCCAGCCATCTAGCGAGAGACTCTTAAGATGTTGGTCGAGACTCTTCGCTATTAAACCGTTCGCTGTAACGACTATCGGGACTATGATCGTCGAGTCAACATCCCACATGGCGGTTATCTCGTGGGCCAAGTCTAGGTACTTACTGGACTTGTCCTTCTCGGCCTTCACGAGATTCTCATCATGGGGGATGGTGACGTCGACGAGCACAGCCCGGCGCTGCGATCGATCTACCAGCACGATATCAGGCTTATTGGCTACAATAGTCCTGTCCGTGATGATAGGTCGATCCCAATAGAGCGTGGCACGACCATTTTCGAGAACTGGTGCAGTTGTGTACTTATAGTATGGCACTTCGACGTCCACAAGGCCGTATCGAAGAGCAAGCTGCTGGTGTATAATACTGGCTACGAGGTTATGTCTGTGCAAGTACTCGGTGTTAGCAATCTGAGAACAACCGGAAATAATATGCCTGAGTGACTCTCCGGGACGGCGGCATGCCCGACAAATGTCGACCGTACCGTCCTTCAGGATATATTTCCGGTAGTTATTCGTCATGATAACCTCGTCAGCAATTGCACAGGCAAAACCCTCGGTTTCTCCGAAGAGGTCCCCGAATCGTAGCCAGTTCACCGACGCGAGCAGATCCACGTCAGGTCCCGTGAGGGCCTTGTAGAACCGCCCGTGTAGCTCCTTGCTCTTCCATACCGCCTTGCGGTCCTCGGTGCTTAGTACCACAGGTCTGCGCCAGTTCTCTTTTGCCAAGGAGAGCGGCGTGAGGTTCCGGTCTACTGCCACCACGTCACGATGCATCCCGCACTCATTGTTAAGAAAATAGTTTCTGAGATTGTACACCTCGTGGTTGTGGAGGTTTTTGGCATTTAGAAAGCCGCGGCCCCCACACCTCCGCGGGATGTACAATCTCATAACTGATGAGCGCGGGTGTAGCATTCGATGTGTGGTAAGCAGTGTACGGACCCTTCGATCCAGGGCGTCCAGCTCGGTCTGAGTCCACCTTAGTATGCCAAAGGAGTATGTGAGTATGGGCATTACCCAGGCGTTGAAGGCGCGCACTTTGTTGCCTCCTGACAAAAGACTGTTAAGTACTTTTGTGAGCCGGCTGAAAAAGCGCTCCTTCACCGCCTGTCTAATTCCCATATCTTCAATACCCAGAGACTGTGACATACCAAGGTATTTATAGGTTTCTGCTTCCGAGATAGATCTGAACGACATTGTCTCAGAAAGCTGTAAATTTGTTGAATTTACTACTTTCCCCCGCTGCACATGCATAACCGCACACTTATCGACACCAAACTCCATATTGATGGCACTACTGAAAACTTCTGTGGTTCGCAGTAGCTCCAACAAGTCTTGGCTATTTGGCGCAAATAATTTGAGATCATCCATGTACAGAAGGTGAGAAATGACTTCACCCTCTCTCCGAAGCCGACAACCTAGTCCTGAATCCTTCAGCAGGGTGCTGAGGGGATTCAGAGCTAGGCAGAACCATAAGGGACTCAGACTGTCACCCTGGAATATGCCTCGCTCGATCCTTATGAAGTCCTGCGGGCCAGAGGGGTCATCTCCGCCTCCTGGTTGACGAAGGACTGTGGTCCACTGCCCCATACACGCGCCGAGAAAGGATCTTAAAGCTGCATCAACTTTATACAGCTCCAAGACCCTCTTCAACCATGAATGGGGCACCGAATCATAGGCCTTCTTGTAGTCAATCCAAGCGGCGGAGAGGGCCCCTTTGTTACGCCGGACTTGCTGGCAAATGGTCATGTCGATGAGGAGGAGCTCTTTAGTACCACGGGACCCAACCCTACATCCATTTTGAGCAGAGGCCAGAACATTGTTCGCAACAATGTGCGTGTTAATTTTTGCTCTCAAAATGGATGTAAGGAGCTTGTAGAGTGTAGGCAAGCACGTGATGGGTCGGTAGTTTTTCGGTTCCGTGGTACTACCGGACTTGTAGAGCAGGAAGGTTATACCTGTTGTTAAGGAAGGAGGCAGGGAACCAAGCTCAAGGGCTTGTTGGAATTGCGCGGCTAATCGCGAGTGGGAGCACCGAAACCATTTTAGCCAAAAGTTGTGCAATCCGTCCGGTCCAGGACTTTTCCAGTTCTGGGCAGGGCGGATGGCACAAGTTACGTCATCGGCGCTGATGGCAACAGCCTCCATAGGTTCGATGCTCTCGCACTCACGTTCAACAACGTTCATCCAATCGCCCTCGATGTGTCCGACGGGCACCGACCAGATGTTACGCCAGAAATCAGTCATGGCAGTAGCATCCGGCAGATGCGCGTCGGACAAATGATGATCGGTTCCCTCCCACCTTCGGTATAACTTCCTTTGGTCACTTTGGAAGAGACGGTTCTGTTGAAATCGATCCACACGCTCTCTGTAGCGGCGGATACGGCTTGCCCATGCATAAACTTTCTGCTTCAGAAAGTCAATGCGCTCTGTGAGGTTGGCCATGTAGTCGCAAGGCATGATGCCCGTTCCCGCGAATGCCTGGTTCACAAAGCGCATTACTCGGGGGCGGCTATTGCCCCCCCTGAAGCAGATCAGCTTTGCAATGAGAGTCCTAAACGAGTCGATACGACGCTCGATCCGCACTTGCCATGCGGGGACACCCCCGGCGGTCCTAGGTGCACGGTCAGCGTCCGGAAACTTGACTCGAGCAACACGGCACGCCGCGATGGCCCCGCAGTACATGATCGAGTGCGTATCGTCCAAATCTTTACTGGATCGTATGTACGGCTCCAGTAAAGCGTTTAGGGCTCCCATTAATGCTAGATTGCGTCTATTCATGGGCAAGCGTGGTAACCGTGGCCTAGAATTGGGTGTGGAGCGATATTCCATAATCGTCTCTTCCAAAGTCCTCCTCAGATGCTCATCAGTTGCAGTACTTACACTCTGACTCGCGAAATATTCCTCATCGGCACTGGGATCACCCCGCGGCGCCCCCGGTGCCAGGTCGGGTGTCGGCACCGGATCCGGCAACGTGGCGGGCGGGTCCCGCGCCGAGGTGGAAGCTGCACGAGTCGAGAGAGCCTGCAGGCGAAGCCGATCAAGTGTCGAGTCATCCAAACATTTAGAACGTAGAATGACCCGCACCTGATCCGCTAGCCGTTGCTCCGATACGGTGATGGCGGGTTCAAGAGCCTGAAACAGAGGCAGAATCCTGGAACGGTACGCGGTTAGTCGGGTTCCCCCCTCTGTAGCCTCGTAGTAGGCGCGCATGCAGTTCTCATTAATTGTCTGAGTCCATCGCATGCGACGCACTACACCACCGGCAGCGGGAGCCGTGGGCGGGGCAGCATGTCCCGCGGGCCCCAAGCGTGCCGGCAGCGGTGGCCGTCCGCGCCGCGCAGGTGGTCGTGGCGGCGGCGGCGGCGGTCCGCGCTCGTCGCTCGACTCGCTGGTGTCGGGTGCAGTGGCGAATTCTTCACCCGACAACGATTCCGAAGAGGAGGAGGATGACGAGGCGGACGTAGGTGGTGGGCGTGCGGATTGTGTGGACGCTTGACTCCGTGTCTTACTCCTCGTCTGCATGTTTTTCTTTTAGATATGTACATGTATGTTGGCGTGTACGTGAGTGGTCTTCAGCGGTATTACTTGTACCGCTAAAATAGTACAAAGGTGATCAAATTAGCCAATAAATACATTTTTTATCAAAATTGCAGAAAAAATTGTAAAAAACACGTCTGACGTTGACAGCGTCAATTTTTTTTTTTTTTTTTTTTTTTTTTTTTATTATTATTATTATTATTCTCAGTTGTGGCGACAGTAGTGCATGCAACCAGGCCCAGAACTCGGGCTGCCTCATCGCTTTAAGCCGAGCGACATCCTCCACAACACTAACACTTTCCAGCATGCTGCAAAATGAGTGCAAAACATCAGCCCATAGCTTTTGAGAATTGGGATTGTTCGGATACGCTTCCCCCAAAGAGCGAACCGATCACACGTTCAAAGCTTCCCACACAAAAGGAAGGCTTATAGACAAATTTTAGCAAAATACTTGCCGATTCATGACAGGAGGTAAAGAACGCTACGATCCTAGTGTCCCGCATACAGCGAATCTCAAGACCTCCGAAACGAATAGGGAATGTTGCTTTGCACTACTGTATTTCGCCAAATTGGATGTTTAAGACAGTTTCCAACCCTTGCTTAAGCGAATTGTCATATTTAACTGCCTCCTGTTAAAACATCCATGTTGAGGTTATGGTGAAAGTGTAAGTTATGCGCGGTGTTGTACTGGTAAGGCAGTAGCGTAGTAGCGCCAACGGCACATGTGCCGATAGCCTGTTCTAAACGCTCATAAGCAGCCCTAAAAGCCACCGTCTTAGCCTAAAGCTCCGAGCTCACTCCATCCAACTACTCTGATGATGCCTGTGACAAGACAGATTCGAAGTCTGACAGGGCTACAGCTTCTCGCTTCTCGCTTCCCCCAAAGAGCGAACCGATCACACGTTCAGAGCTTCCCACACAAAAGGAAGGTTTATAGACAAAATTTTAGCAAAAATACTTGCCGATTCATGACAGGAGGTAAAGAACGCTACGACCCTAGTGTCCCGCATACAGCGAATCTCAAGACCTCCGAAACGAATAAGGAATGTTGCTTTGCACTACTGTATTTCGCCAAATTGGATGTTTAAGACAGTTTCTAACCCTTGCTTAAGCGAATTGTCATATTTAACTGCCTCCTGTTAAAACATCCATGTTGAGGTTATGGTGAAAGTGTAAGTTATGCGCGGTGTTGTACTGGTAAGGCAGTAGCGTAGTAGCACCAACGGCACATGTGCCGATAGCCTGTTCTAAACGCTCATAAGCAGCCCTCAAAGCCACCGTCTTAGCCTAAAGCTCCGAGCTCACTCCATCCAACTACTCTGATGATGCCTGTGACAAGACAGATTCGAAGTCTGACAGGGCTACAGGCATAAAACTTGCACTTCCAAGAATTTACGTCTACGCCTATTGACCACAAGGTTGCGAAAGTCTACGGTCATCATAAGGCACAATATTGGAATCACCTCCCCATTGTCCAAATACCAGACGTTTAAAGGTCACTCCAATATTGTGATCAGGCCCTGGATCGCCAATCAACACACGAGGGAACTCAAATAGCACTAAAAGAGAAAGAGGAACCAAATGGAAGTTGGCAAATGTTAGTATGCCAATCATCTGCGTAAAGTGGGTTGTCGGGTGATATTCGGGAAAATGAAATTCTGTAGAAATACATGATACTCTCAAACGTACATACATAATTGCCTGCATATAGTGCAAGTTAGTAAAAACTTTGTATAAATAGCTTTTTTCACTTTATCCTGTCAACGGTCACTTTACCCTGCAGAGTGATTGCAGGATAAAGTTACACAGGGTGCAGTGAAAAGTCGACTAACTAGATATTATCTCCTAAACTGTTAATAATACAAATACCATAATTTTTGTATATGTAGTTATACCTTAATGGAATATTAAAATAGTATAAGTAAGTAACCAGCCGTATTCATATTTTAAAATAAGCATGCCAGGATAAAGTGTACATACCTGTTACAAACTCCGAACGTCACACTTCAAAAACTTGTCAACACAAAACAGGTGCACCTCGTGCAGAAACCTTTCCACCAGCGGCTAGAACCATACTGAAGACGTGTTTTGCGTCAATTAGGTTCTCAATAAGACTTTCTATCTGTGTGTGAGGTGCAATACCGCGAACGTACAGGATACAGAGAAAATATCGCTGGACAAACTTCGAACGTGAATATTTATGTTAAAAGTTATCTAAACATCCTGTGTAACGTCATATTTAATAATGTTATAGTATAATTTCTTTTAAAAACCAGGTTTCATTATCATACAACTGTAGTTAAATAATCTAAAGAGCTAAAACTGGAGCAGTGTCGTGTTTGGACAAGGCAGGGTACAGTAGAAAACGGCATTCTTCATTTTTTTTTTACAAAAGTACTATATGTATAGAAAAATACTGTTTTGGCCTCGATGTGCAATATTAGTGTCTATCTGTAAAAAAAATATTACATGTGCAACATACATAATTTTTTCATATACTTTCTATTCAAAAACATAACGGCAGGGTACGATGCCACTATTTTGAGAATTACCGTCAGAGGTTTTTATAACTACCCAATGAAAATTAAGCGCTACTCCCATACTATCTACCACCTACCCATAAATAAGTACCTAGCTACGAGTGTCTTGATGAGTTTTCCTGCTATCTTCGACAATGGTAATTAATAATGCTGACTGTAATTTTGTAGGAAAAACGTGTTCATGCCTCCAGATTAGTCTGACGGTAATAAAATAAGCGGTGTCGTATACTTACCTAATACTCACTACATGAAATGTATACACCATTTAAGACATTCTTACTGATTTTATAGCTCGTGTGTTTGGTTGTTGCTAAGTAAATGACTATTTTATTGTTAGTTAAATTTACATTTTATCAGTTATCGCCTAAGTACCTTTCTAACTATCGACCTCTATATTAATACATTATCATACGAATGATTTTTAATTCATCGGCTAAATATATTACATCTTTGAATTTATCTCTCGTCTGATAAGAAATGATAACCATTCGTAAAATATTATGCTATAGTAACTTGGCGAAATCTGAAGGTTTGTATTTATTACAAACGCTTAAAAATGTGTAACTACGAATTAGTGTAAAATACCACTGTAGTACTAATTCGTACATTAAAACAAGTTAACATAGTGTAGGCACGTACGTTGCATATGAATTGCATTGTTTACATTGCAATATGAAGCTGACGATGCACATCGTACGTGCTGTCAACGCCTCAATGGCGTCATGCGCGCGCAGGTCAACGTACTGCGCAACTCGTGAATCATCCGATAAGAAAATTCGCTCAATCGCCGCGAGCACTGCTGGTGTAGTGGTATCATGCAAGATTCCCATTCTTGCGACCCGGGTTCGATTCCCGGGCAGTGCATGCTTTTTGTATTTTTTTATTTCGTCTGTTTTTTAATCAAACGAATTCCCTGCATTTTTTAATGTCTGACATGCGTATTTTAATATCGGAAGGGAAATCTGTCATTCCGTAAGCGTGTGAATGCGGTAGGTGGGATGGGAGCGCTAACATTCCCATGCGTTGAAATTCCTGTAAATGGCATGGGAATGAGACAAATTATGCGAATTCGTGGCGATGGTCTTGAAATACTTTGCAACGGTGAGTCATGATGAGCGCAAATTAGTTGATCTTTAGATACATATATTTAATTCGTAATTAAATTTCCATTGCGATTACGCTGCAGTACCTACAACAATGTACAATAAGTAGGTAGCTGATATTTTTATCCATTGTCACTGGAAGTTTTCAGGTAATATCCAGATAGTAATTATACAATGTAATACATTTTATTCGATACTGCCTAATTGGAATCGAAAATTTTACATAGTCAGGTATACCGGCACGGTACCTACGATTATTCGATCGTTTACTCATGACCTACCTTAAACTATAATGATTGGGCCCTATTAATTAAAAAAAAAAGACTTACTACAGGATTAATTAAACAATAGCAGTAATTTTCGATTCTCCAGCTTTGGACACCTTTTGTTGCAGGTTATACAAAAAGTTAAATATGTATAATTAAAAAACGTCGATTCATTCATAGACAATAAAATTATACAACAATGTTGTAGTAGTTGTATTCTACTGGCAATTTCGCACATGATTTAAAAGACATCTATATCCAATGAGTTGGTAAACTAAAAGTAAAGGAATATCTTACAAAATTAAATGTAGGAATAATTTAACACTATAAATAAATATTGTAATGTTTGTAATGGTTACTTTATTTGTAACTACCCTAGTTATAAAAGTATAAAACTAAAGCAAAAGGAAGATAAGACCCCTTCATATAATCTACATTTTATAAAATAACTATAGCCTATCATAAAACTCTATAAACAATTACGCTCATTATTAAAAAAATAATGTTTGGCTAAATCTAGAGTAGGTATATAGCTTATCCACTTTCGTAAGGTCGCAATAGTATTTGTATAGGGAATTTGGTCTTAAAAAGTGGACGGGCCATATCTATGAAAAACGGAGATCAGTGTATAAAGGGTTAAGGCGGACGACATTAGTATAGTTCCTTTAACCGGCCAAAGAATTAGGATATAGGCGGTTTTTATTACGAAAAACATGAATCAACTCAGAACTTCGCACCTAGGCATACAATTTTAGGAAATACATTAAAAAATTGACAAAAACTTGCGGTTACACGGCTTTAGGAAATTTCAGAATCATTATATTTTGGAAGTTTTCTCAGAAAATTCAACGTACGTCATTCGAATACAATGGGGTGAAAAAATTATAGTGATTCAGGCTATCATTATTGAATTTATTATACCGGTGATTCAGTGAATGCTGTGGAAAGCCCCGGGTAGGTTTTTAAGAAATTGTATCAGGATGTGAATGACTCATCGATCAGGCACAAGTACGTTCATTGTCTAGCTTTTGTTAAAAGTTTACATTCGAAGGAAAAAGAGAAGTATAATGTTCTAGTTGTTCCGGTTATATTCATAATACTTGAATGTAACTTATACCGTTGTGAGAAATAGTAACATATTACTGTGATCGCCAATTCACTTGCACAGTGATTATGAGCACCTCCTAATGCGTCCATATTCATCATTATCAGCCTATGATTAGTCCACTGCTGGACGTAGGCCTCTCCTATTAATATGCGTATAGACGCATTAGGAGCATGCCCATAATCACCACGCTGGGCAAGCGGATTGGCGATCGCAATAATGTGTCCACTATGATGACGCTGGTGCCATCCATCTTTTATCATATTACGCATAGTTAATAGAAGAGTCCCGCTTCCAGCAGTGGACTAAGATAATCTGATGATGATGATTGTACTTTCCGATTTTGTTAGTAGCCGCACAGTTGCAAAGCCGGTAAACAAACACCTTTCTCACTTTGTTTCCAAAACAAGTTTTAAAGCCCAAGCAACCTAATAAGTCATTAAGCCAGTAATAATCATAATTGTAAAGTTTTAGTGAAAAGCGGCAAATCAATTGTTGTTCGTCGGTGAAAATAATTAGTGCCCTTTGAAAAATGGCCATTTATAACGCGTGATAAATGTTTACGAGTTATTGTTTGAAACCGGAGTAACATGGAGCGGTTTACGCCGTGGTAAACCAATAAGTCGTATTTACATATGGGTTTTAGTAATGACATAGTGCGTTTTGGGTCAACACGGCAGTTCTGTGGCTAACTCGCTAATGATTTTGCACTCACGTTCGACGTGCCCATTTTTGTTGGGAGGGAATCTTTGTTGGGGGCTACTACGGTCTACTAATGCGAATCAGTTTAAGACCTAATCTGTGGCCCTACGGCGTACTTCGAAATCTGCATATTTTGAGGATATGTCCACTCTAATAACGCCTTCGTTGGAGTGACAGAGAAAAATCCTCGGAATTTACGAATTTCGATTTTCGCGGGAGTAGGCCTGAAGGCCTACCGCGAACCACGTTCGACGTGTCACACTTACGTTCGAATTTACTAGTGCGAGAGAGAAGCAATACTTCGTTCGTGTTTTGCGGTAGGCTTTCTGAATCGCAATGTGTCAGTTCCATAGAATAACTGACATAGAATGACTAACTGAATTGCATCTTTTAAGAGATTATGCTAACCCTTCTGTTCTTTGACTTTCGTCTTCAAACACTGCGGAGTATGGGACGAAAAGATGTGTCCTAGCTAGTTTACTAATGTTTGGCAAATATTTTTTCCCAAAGTATCACATCGCAAACTATTTTTCCCAAATTTTCATTTGGCAAAAATTCTATTGTCAAAACTACTTATCGCAATTTTACAGTTAGCAAGCCTTTTTGTTGGCAAGCGATTGTTTAGCAAAGAATTACTTGGTCGTTTTTATTTTCCCAAAATATTTTTTGGCAAATGCATCGTTTGGCGTAACATACTAATCTCAAGGCTCACACGGGGTTTTATATTATGTTGATAAACAATTAAAAGTCGGGTTCTAAACAGTAATTTAGATGAAACTGATGAGGGAACGCAATGCCGAGGGAATAACAAAACAGTCGGTTCTGGCACTCGCCGGCCGCTGCCGCGGCACGCTCGCTTCGCTCGCTCGGCTCGTGCGCTGTATGGTCGCAGTTTCACCTAACACTCCTCCTCGCTTCGCTCGTCGTCGTACCTAACGGTGGCTCTGGGATAGTTTTTTTTATGAAAATAAAAATTAAAAATATCGTTTTTTTATCCGTGGCTATGTGTGCCTTCTTAGTACCTACCAATAAAAAATATGAATAGTGATTATTATGATGGATTTTATTTTCTCACTTCATTCATTATGATACCAGTTATTCATGAAATACGTTTTTTGTTCCACGCAAGTTCAAGCCAAGGGTTGTGCAAAAAAGTACGAAATTCCTGTATAGACTTAGACTACGAACTTTAAAATAATATTATCATTTGCCAGGCTTTTGCTATAAGTAGAGCTTGCGAAGTATCAAATTTAGCATTTTTTTTTGGATTTTAACTTATGACAAAATAAAACATTTGCTTAATAAGCATTTGCTTAATAAAATCTTGACGAAGTGAAACTTTGCAAAATAATAATTTGACCAAATGAATAAAATGAGAAATTTAACTTTGCTAAAGATTTGTTTGGGAAATGAGATTATTGCGATAAGTTATTTGGGAAGTCATGTTTGGGAAACATAATTTGCCAAATGGCAGTATACCGTCCTAGCTTCCCGAACGCTGCCCAACCGAATCGGATTCGACGACTGACCTCTTTCTCGAAGTTGGACGTACCTAACTGCAAACTCCAACGAAGGCGTCATTAGTCGAAGTTTGCAAATTTCGGGGATTTTTCTCTGTCAGTCTAATGATTAGAGTGACGATGTTCGCGGTAGCAGGCCAGGATAGTTTGTCCTAGGTGTACAAAGTATGTTATGTAATAGGTATTTGGCACTAGGTCCGCTGGATGCGGGTGGTGCAGGACCGATCATTGTGGCGATCTTTAGGGGAGGCCTATGTTCAGCAGTTGACGAACGACTTTCGGCTGATATGATGGTGATGAAGATGGTCAAATATCATTGACAAAATTTGGTTTAGTTTGATTTTGAATCAAAAAATGATACACAAAATTAATATTGTCGAAAATAGACTTTTCAAAATTCTTCATACAAGACGCCAATTTCTTAGATAAGAAGAATAACTAATCACCTAACAGAGACTTATGTAAGTACGTATTAATCAACCAATTGGAATTGATGTCAAAGTGACTTTATGATTCAGTTGTGATGAGGACTGATATTCATCCACTTTTATTTGATTTACTTAGAATTACAAACGTTTATACATTCAACACAGAGTGTTGTGTGAACATTGTAAAATAAAAAACAATTTTATATTATATTCAAATTAACTGTGAATTAAATATTTTTTAACATCTATTAATACTCGTATACGAAATGTACCAATGAAATGCTATCCATTGTATCGAAACACTCTGACGATGAGTCAAAAATGGTATCCTTTCACGTCACCACACAATTCATAACAAGTAATCGACGCTCTCAAACCCATTCTCAGACTGACAACTGTCTTCCACACGTCAATTTGAGTCACAATTAAGCACATACCTAGCTCGAATTCAATAGGGCTGCCCGGTTGTCGAGTCGATTGCAGACCGTACATATCGACTACGGAATCTAAGATTACTATCGACGTTTCTTGCACAGTCACTTGACAGGGGTGGCATCATGTCTATTTCTGTTATAGCTATCTTGTATATTAAGCGTCTAATGTATCATGGCTTTGAGTAAAGAACGACGTAAACGACATAACACTAAATAATGTGATAAGGGTTTCCACCCAACGTTATGTTACTGATTAATACCTACACAGATTATAGACAACTCTATTAGTTCAAAGTTATCGACATTCTTCATCGGCACCTTCAGCAGGTTTTGGAAAAAATTTCCACATTATGCGAATTATGCCAAATACCATTTCCCGTCAAATTGTCTTGTAACGGGCACTTTAACTAGTTTATACTATTCTGTTCGTCAGGTTCTAAGGAAATCCCGGGTACTTAATAATTACATTTCTGAATTGTTTTGTGTTTTCCCTAGAAGCTTGATTAGCTCTCAATTTGCTGTAGCTTAATATTCACGTGTTCCGCGCTCTGTTTTCCGTTCTTGGTTACACGTATTTATTTGTATTTTTGGTACCTTTGTTGAATGTCGATTTCGCACAGTTTTTCTTTTTATGCACTGCTTACGTTCCTATTGGCACTTAAGATTCACTGGTAGTGCTTCTTGCCATTTTGTCCATTTTTAATTTTTTTTCTTCAGTAAAGTTAAATAAATTAATATGTGGCGTTGGTTAGGTAGTTAGTCCATTTCAACTTTGTAGCATTCATGTGGAATGTAATTTCTAAAACCCGCAAAGATCCGTAAAGACCGGTTGTGGAGAGATCGTAATGGCGTTTAGTGCGTTTAGTTTTTGTTTTAAGATTATGACATTGCCCGTAAGTCGAAAGCTAATCAAAATGTTTTAATCGATGACGCGATAACGGTAGTGTGGGGGCTACTCCAAATATGGAGGTATCGATGAGGATAAAATCATTATCGTTGGAATACTTGAAATGTTAAACATTACTTGTAAGTATATAGATAATATTATATTAGGACCATCGACATGTTGTTAACGATGAGCGTATGTATACTTTACTTTAATTTTATCCGTATATTCTGGTGACTTACTTTAGAATTTTTTTTTTTGGTTCATACGATCATCAACTATGGATTTTGCCTGTATTGTATGCCATGGAATTTATAGTAGTTTTTAGTATCTTAATCATTATAGTCAGTCTTTCTAATGATGCTGCAGCACAAAATACCGTGATTATATTTTTTGCGGTAAATCAAATTATTAAGCCGATAGTGTTCTGCAAACATTTTATTATACCTATTCGGGTTTACAAGTAAAGTTTTTTATCCACTTGGCTCAAGTAGTCACACAAAATTATCGATGTCGATATTATTTTAGTTGACATCACTGAAAGGTGAATGAAGTCTTTGCATTGCTTTAATTGATTTGTTAGATATTTCTCGTTGAGTGAGCCATCTTTAATCGAGCCTTTAAAATATAATACCGTTAAAAAATGTATGTTCTCGACGTTAAGACCACCTAAATTGTTGTACAAATTGTTGATGAATAAAATTGGCATAATACAAGGCTGGACTATCTGATTGGTTGTTTATGAGGATGCTGAACGAGCAAACTTGAATATGAACAGGTTTAACTACCCATGACTTGGACTACATGTCGGATCCACCGTTTATATCCTTATAATCTGTAGTTCTTTCACTAGGAATCCTAATTTAATAAAAACCAGATTTAACGACATAATTTTTGTGTTACAAAGTAAAATTTTGTGGTAACAACTTTTGATACCTACTGAAAAAGGGCGACAAATTCAAAGTATCTATGAGCAATATGAACGACAATACGATAATACGAACCTACATCTTTTACATTTACCCTTTTTACTACTGCCAAAGGTTGCTGGACAGAGTAAGGATAGTTTGTATGACTAACTTTCGTGACACAATTGACGCGTGATTTTTGTTTTATGTAAAAAATTTTCGCAAGCGACCCGTGAGCGCTTTTGACCTAACTACCAATAAGTATGTATACTGTTAGCAAATAGCTTAAGTGTTCCCTCTTCTCCGCGACAGAGGAATCGTTTTAGCGCGAGCACATCTAGTGTTGTGTGATTTATGTGTTTATTTGCATTCTGGCAGTGTACGTATGTATTATTTGAGCGCTTCAACCCCCCGACGTCCAAACATTGAATGATTTTATTTTGTGCCTCTTTATTGCCATAAAATCACTTATAATGTGTCTCTGCTTTCATTCTCGTTTCGTGACAAATGGCTAGCTAGGTACAGTAGGTACCTAGAATCAGTTCCTCGAACGATATATTATTATAATACTAGTCTCCAAACTGTCAAATCTTATGAGTGGCCTCTAATCTAAACCTCTAAAAAGAGGTTCTTATGGTCATAGTTATGTGCCTAGCAACATACCAGACAATAGACATCTACTAAAATTTTGCCGAAACAATATCAGCCGCGAGGTGAGAAAAAACAAATGAACACGAATCAAAGGCAAATGCAATGAAAAACGTCGAACAATGTGAAAACTATGTTTGTAGATACCTTGTCAAACAATTCCGTGGTCTTTTGATGTAGCGGAATGCTCTGCTTATGTTCTGATTCTTTGAAAAGATTGTTCAGATAAACACTGGGAATTTAGTAATGGCTGGTAATTGCGGAGTTGCAGATATTAAAATCTAAGCCACAGTTGAATAAAAGGATAGGTTTTTGCGTTTTAGAAAAAAAAAGTATCACTGCAAACAGTTTTTTAACTTTTCAGTGACAATGTAAAATGAAATCAGATAAATACCATGTCACAGAATAAAGAAAGTGAAATGACGAATTGGATAATTGAAATTGGACATTTACCAGAAATCGATTTGTACTCCAGGTACATCACATATAAAATAACAAAAGTCATTACATCATACGAAATGAATGAAATTTCCACAAGGGATAAGTGACGCTAAAGATTTTCCTGGCTGATATTAATTAAATCAGTATGGTAGAAGTACGTACCAGTACTCGACCCGGCATGGGTACTATCAGCATCAAAGGTATTCTTCAGAGTAAGTTACAACAACTATTTTTCCGATTGCAAAAAAGTACCTATAAGCCTTCAATTAAAGCAAAATTTAATGCCATCATGTTTGTGTTACCTAAGTATGGTCTTTTAAAGGAATCCTAGCATTTTTTTATAGATATGTTTTCATGTAAAATAGCTAGCCATTCATTTTATAAAATAAGAAAATAATTGATGGATGACGGTGGTCCGCATTTGTAAACCATCATAAACGTCTGTTTGTATCTTTACAAAGACGGGTGAGCAATATTTACTACCAGTGGCCTATACCACAAAACCTTACAAGCGTACAATTCTACAAAATTGTCAACTTTTTGTATGGGAATTTATACAATTTTGTCGAATTGTACGCTTGTAAAGTTTTGTGGTATAGGCCACAGGTAGTGTAAAACATAGCTCGCAGTAGATGTGTTAACTTTACAATTTCTCGTATATTGCGGCAATAAATCAGTTTTTTTACCCTAATGTGTTAAATTTACGCTACCCACCAAACTCGACCCAATATCTCAATCTTGGCCAGTATACGTAATGTAATAAAATACATATGTTTATAATTGAGAGCATTTTATTGACTTTAATAGTATAATAAAATGTGAGAACTGACTTGACTGTAATTTGTGCTCTTAAATACTTGTATACTGATTGGGAATCGAGTGAGGATTTTTACATATTGGATGTTTTAGGTATACAGGTAGGCTATTCATATTTAGGTGTATAGTAAGCTGTCTTATTATTGACACTAAACTTTTAATAATATAAATTTCCAGCGTCCAATTCCGATGTCATCTAAAGGGGACAGCTTCGCTGGCGTCCAAAAAGCTCGGTGTGCTCAATAAAGGGTATACTTTACTCCGGGGTAAAGACTACTGTTGTATAAGTCGCAAATCAGATGCCATATGGAGTACTGCTGTCTCCTTTGGGCAGGAGCACCTGGATACCAGCTTGGATCCTTTGACTCGGTCCAGAGACGCACTGTCCGTATTGTCGACGATCCCAAACTCACAGGCGGTATTGAAGCCTTAAGTTTAAGGAGAGACTTTGCCTCCTTATGTGTGTTCTATAGCCAGTACAATGGGTTCTGCTTTGAAGTTCGACATAATGCCAAATCATTCGTGACAAAGTGTGTGGTCCAAGTGGCGAGCGTCGAGCGGCGCGACCGGTGGAGCTTGCAGTGGGTCTTCGAGCGGCCAAGGGATTCGAACGGCCTGCAGTAAATAAAGCCACTGGTTTGCGTTTGCTTAAAACACATAAACGCCACGTATCACGCCTCGATTGAGCGTCTACTCAGGCCTTACACTAAAATTTTACAATCAATTAGATTTATGTCAACAATCATCAAACATTACACCGAAATATTGAACCTACATTGACACTTCATACAGATGTCTTCATGAAATAAGCAATTTGTTTACAATTTTTAATCAGAACCTAACCTATTTTCACATCTCTATTTTTAGAAGCCTGCATCTTAAAAAAGGCTCAAAGCTTTGTTGTCATTTCCCAGCACCAGGTGTTTTCACGTAGCAATGTTTGTTTAACAGATTCTGCGCACTCGGCCAATAATAGCTCGCTCACTCACTGTCTATCACTCGGCCCTTATTCTCCTGCATTTGACGTGTCGAAACTGTATCGAAAACGTATTGATGACGGAAGCACGCACTGTACCACAGTCCAATGCGCCAGCGCATCAAAATGATACCAATATGTATTGGATTTTCGTTTCTGAATACGACCCTTTGGTACGAATTCAGACAATGTCAGTTCTACGTTCTTTGTATCACAAATGCATGAATGCTGTCCTTATTTTAGATTCAGTTTATATTAGTATTAAGATAGCTTTTGCAGTGAATGCGACACGATATTCATTTTACAATTTTGGGATAATTTTGCTTTGAAGTTTGTATCTTTGTGTTATTTAAGGTAAAAGCCTGCGAGGACACAACATAGATAATTTAGGAAAAAGGGCAAAAAAGTATTATTATATATTCTTAAAACCTCCTACATTTTTACTACCTTGTAGGAAGAATATCAATCTTATTTATTTTCTCAACTCGCAATGAAATGTTCGCATCGCATTACGTACGTCAAATTAAACCAGGAAGTACCATGTCGCTGGCTCGATGATTGAACTTGATATGTAAAGTTAGGCATTTCATAACTACTTAGCAGTCCTAGGACTGCAAAGTACCGGAAGGAACCTGCTTTAAAAAGTAAAATACTAGAAGTAACTTGAAAAGAGCATCTTGGCATTTCACTGTGAAAAAAAGATCTAATGCCAATGTCACCGGGTAAAAGATTACCACAAATAGTTTTAAAAATTTAAGTATAAGATGTTTTTGTTTTTGCTAGATTCGTTTCGTTCTTTGACTTATTTGTTTGTGTATACTTTGAAAATGACTTCCGATTTTTTATTTTGTTGTAAGTTTGAGAAAAGCACTACTACAAGGTTCCAGGCCGCGTAGCTCTATCTACTTCGCCTGTAACCCTTCGTTTCCCATCCTCGTCTCTTCCATGTTAGGCCCGTAATCGAAAAAAAAAGCCAGTAAGTAACTAATAATATCAGGAAAAAAGATGTAGTTAAATTAATCATAAATAATCAGTTATTACATTTTTACAGATATTTAGGTCAAAAAATGGCTTTCCTAAGAAATTATAACAAATATTGAAAATGTGTTCCAAATATACAGTCATAAGATGCGCCAAAACCTTACAGGTACTCGTATTCTTCTTTAGCTACATTTTTATCTACTTACACTCCATTTTGAACAGCTTGCTTGTGTTCTGTATCAAATCCATCCATGTAGGTACTGTGGAGGTTGTATAACAATCCTCTACATTACTGGTTACTTTCGGGTAAATTCTATATTGAAATGTATGACATTATAGTTAACATAATAAATAAAATATAAAGGTTCAGTCACCCTAGAGGCTCCGCGCACCGCGTAAATTTAAAATAAACGATTTATTCTTCAAAGTCTACCTCTGAGTTTCTTATTCCACCTGCACCTCCCACATATTTGGTGGAGGCGCGGGGTATGGAAGTCGAGAAGTCCCTATGATATTTAAAAAGTGCGACTAGAAAGTCGACTTATTAACTTTTATCTAATGGAGAGAATAATACATCGACATTATTTTGCACGGAATAAAGCATGTAAACTAAGCAATCAAATTTCTGTTCGTATTCAACGGAATATGTAGTAAGAAAACATAACGATGTTACTTATCCGATTCAAGCGCTAACATTTCGCCAATCCCGTAAATACATCTAAAACAGAAGGTTACACTGCTTCTCTTATTTCGTGATCTTGCCCTTTCACGATTGTAAAGTAGTCTGACACTAGATCTGCCCGTCTTGAGGGAAACCGTTTTAACCTACAATTTTAAAACAGATTTAATATACGTACATATTATAGCCTATGTAAATTACATGTCCTGTGTCTAGTAATGCGTTGACTGGCTGTTAGTAATATTTGATGAACTTGTGAATCGTTTCACGGAATAAACCTACTTTCACTCTTTCTTAGTGGTTTTTCTCTAATGGCATATAAGGTCCAATTGAATTAGTACCAGATATTTTTACAACTGATAGCACTCGGTCCCAGGAGTGTATTTAAGTATAATTATATTGTAGGATTTATAATGTTTTTTTGAAGAAAACTGGATGGATGGATTACACGTAAAAACATCCTGTTAATGTGATTATTAAATGAAAACTCATTCAAGAGTTTCTAGTACCTACCTTTTTTACTTGCTAACTGTAACTGCCTACTTCGAGTCGATTAAATCAAATACTAAATTGTCAACGTCATATTATTTTTCACCTGAATGTGTCTTATGCAAATTAATTAACAAACGACGATTTTCTTGTCGATATTTAAGATAACACAAGATGGCTTACTTTCTACCCTGAAAATAAACTTTTGTAATATTCCCACCAAACCATCATTACATTTAAGATAAACTAAATATTGTTGACATGAGCGACATGACTTGACAGATCGTGTTAATATTTTTAAACAATGTAATACTTATACATTTTTTTCGGAAAACAAAAACAGAAAAGTCACATGAAAATATATTTAATATTTATTTAAAGTTCATTCTTTTGATGTTAATTACATATCATCACCTAAAATATCTACCTACAGCTAATTTGACTGCACTTTATGCATACATTTTTACTCGTGTCGATCTATACTTCTCTGTGGACCAAGTCTTAATTTCTTGTCTTAATTAATTGACTTTGGCGTGCGGTGCCGATAGTAATATAGTGCTTAGTTTAAAAGCTTAATCTCTATTTACAAATCTGTAGGTACAATTGATGTACATAAATTTAATTAAATATATCTAACCTACTCTACTTATATCAGAAATTGGCCCTTTTGGCATTGTACCGAGGATCGTGGCGACATGGCATTTTCTCGCTGTATCGCAATGCTGATACGCTGTGCGAGGAAATCCCTAGTTTTGCGATTTTGGCACACACTGTGCGGGTGATTTATTATTTTAAAATTATAAATAATTCGCAAGAGTACTTGCAGTCGCCTATCTAAACGTCAATGTAAATCATCGCAGACATTTTGTGTCAGCTATTTTTGCTCTGTGGAATTTTCAGAATTTCAATTGTTACAAACCCAATCAGATTCCTTACAACGGTTAATATTTTACCGATTGATGTTAAAGAATATTAATGACGGGAACTAAGACTCCGGTAAACAATAAACTGGTGTACTTAATATGCATGTTTAAGTAATAAATAATTATTAAGTATTGTTCTTAGGCTATATAGGATAGCAGTATATCTAAGATAGGCTATTTAACAACTATACGATGGTAGGAATATGTTTAGCTATAAATTTAAATGTTGTAATATGCTTAATATCGTACACTTACATTTAATATTTAAGCTGACGTTTCGCACGTGATGTTCCGCCCGTAGTAACCGTACTGTGCGAATATAAGAAAAAAGTAAATTACACAAATTAAGTTAATTCATTTTGTACCGTTTGGCGCAGAAACTTTACTCGTACAACGCATCATCATTGCGATACAGCGAGGAAATGCCGCCAGCATCCTCGGTGCAATGCCACAAGGCCCAATCTTAGATATAGGTTAGGTTAAGTAGATTAGTTATTAGTTAATCTATGTACATAAATTGCTGTTTTGAAAATAAACATATTGTAAAAGAAAATTGTTAATTCAGCATATTTTTTTACTTTATCTTACATAGATAAGTAGTTAATCGTCGTTGTCTCTCAAACTTTGATCAACTTTTAAGTCATTAATTTAATGTGTACTCTTTATCTCACGGAAAACAAATCATATGCATCGCGGTAAAAGCTCGTTCCAGCATACCGGTTACGCAGTAGGTAATCAAAACTGTCCCACGCCTACTCTTCCTCATTACTATCGTACTCTGTAACTATAGTTTAACATGCAATGAAGTCAACTCTAAAACATATCTATAAAAATAAAATGCTCTCAATTATAAACATATGTATTTTATTACATTACGTATACTGGCCAAGATTGAGATATTGGGTCGAGTTTGGTGGGTAGCGTAAATTTAACACATTAGGGTAAAAAAACTGATTTATTGCTGCAATATACGAGGAATTGTAAAGTTAACACATCCACTGCGGGCTATGTTTTACACTACCTGGTAGTAAATATTGCTCACCCGTCTTTGTAAAGATACAAACAGACGTTTATGATGGTTTACAAATGCGGACCACCGTCATCCATCAATTTTATAAAATGAAAGGCTAGCTATTTTACATGAAAGCATATCTATAAAAAAATGCTAGGACTCCTTTAAAAGACCATACTTAGGTAGCACAAACATGATGGCATTTGGTTTAAGCGGTTAATTCACACGTTTGAGCTTTTTTCTAATCAAGGAGGCTAATCCGCCAAATCTCAACCAAAATAGCGCGAAAATCGCTCGTGTGCGCAACCCCGCGCGCACGCAGGTGAACCGTCAGTCGTCGTCGCGACCTCCGCCCGAAAGGGAACGCGCTACGCTGCGAATTTTCGGTGTTTTCGAAAAGTTTCTAATGTAAACCTGAAAGACCTGTTCCAGAATGTTCGCGATGTAGTGATGTCCCAGAGATGCGGCCTGTAGTCATCGCCGCTTGCTTGATACTGCTTGCGCCCATCACTGACTCCTGGTGGTGAGTTGAGTCCTCAAATTAAAGCCCCTTCGTCTTTAGATGTCTTATCTAGTAAACAACTTTCTTACCTCAAATTAAAATTCAATTATCTTGACTGCAAATCAAACAATCCATGGGAAAAAATATCTTTTGACTAAAACACGTACTGAGGTCTCTTGGTATAAGCAAATATGGCATTTAAAGACCAAAATACTTTATTTCGAGGTTAGAAAATTATTTACCAAGTAAGAATAGGCTACGGATACGGATAGGCTAATAGGCTGTATATAGGTAGAAACTTAAAAAGTGCAATCCGCTTTTAAATGGATTAGGTAAAAATGAACGTGGACTGTATTAACAATATTGCAACATCATACTGGCACGATTGATTTGTCTAGACAAAGACCAAGGGTATCTTAAGCTTTTAAGCTCTAATAGGAAAGCTAGTTTTTCCTTCAAAGAACATATGTTTTTATTATCATGTGTGTAGAATAATAAGCTAGAATTACAGAATGATGAAGAAAAAACGCGAAAAGTTAGGTAAATATATCATCATACCTACATCAACAACGCTGCTGAAAGTTAGGAAAAATCTATGAAAAAATAAAACATAGAAGCCGCACGCCATAGTAAAATGCCTTTCAATAACTGTCTTGAATTTTAGTTGGCAAATGTCACCCCCTCTTTAATGCACCCCGACAATGAATTTCAATCTCAGCCTATAAAAACTTAAACTGCCATTAAAAATAGTTGTGATTGGTCCATCAAACTTTTGATTGGCTATATTCTATAAACATTTGTTGATGTTGCGCCGAAATATGCGTGGTGTTATGAAAAGCGCTATGCCCTGCCCATCTTGGCACAATTGAACAATTGATTTTGGGGGCATTTTTGAGCTGGCGTTAGACATCCATGTTATATACGGTCGCAGGGAAAAATCAATGATTTATTGTTTCTTATCAGGTAATGAGACTTAATTATCATTTTTAATCAGAAATTTTTGATCACTGCTACCTTACAAATTTTGGGAACGCATGTATTTTAAGTCTGCCAGGTATGAATTTTGTCTTAAGTAAGAGAGTAAAAGAGTAATTTTGACGGAGTCATGAAGTCATAGTGAGCTTTTAACACCTACTTTAGTCTATGTAGGTACTATATTTATACATGTATGCTTATTGCTTAATCTATGATTTTATAGACTTATTCACTTTAAATTCAAACTTTTACGATTTCATATTAGTAAAAGTTACAAGCGGATTATACGTACAATACTGCACCTTATCACAATGAGCTGTTTTTATTGCGGCATACACATCATCAGCCTATGTTAGTCCACTGCTAGACATAGGCCTCTCCTATTAACTATGCGTATAGACGCATTAGGAGGTTAATACCCATAATCACCAGCACCACGCTGGGCAAGCGGATTAGCGCAGTGATAATGTGTCCACTATGATGACGCTGCTGCCCGTCATGGATTTTTTATCAAAGAATGGTCAGTAACACTTCAATCCCTTCGTCGACTCTTACGACACCAGCCAACTCCTCCTGTTGGGGTGGTGAAAAATGTATTCTCACTGCCATCACCATACGGCCAACGGGAGACGCTCTAACAAAAGTAAGCATTCAGGGAGAAAATGTAAACTTCATTATAGGTAGGTACCTCTATCTCTCCCACAACAGGTCGTTCGTGCAAGATTGTTCCGTGATATAGGTATTCAATTGCATCGGTAAATTCTTACAGTCATCCCATCCCCGTGTATGTCGGACCTTTAAAACCTGCGACCCTGCATGATAATATGTTGGCCTGTATGGAATAGGCTGCCCTGGCTGAGTTTGCTACCAGATTTCTACTTTTGCATGTTAGGGATTTCTAATTATTACTATTGGTGATTAAATCGGGTATATTTTTGTTTTTTTCGTACATAATTGCACTACAAAACGACGGTAAGGTTTGAGTTCAGGATTTTTTTAGACTTGCCAGTTAAAGGGTTAGAACAAATATTAAACTCAATATTTGTGAAACTGTATGCCACGAAATGATCTTGATACCATCTCAAGCTATGTAAACGATTTTCATCCTTGTTCGTCAGACATACGTTCCAAGATGTGTACATGTTATCACACACAACTGTACCTTTACAAAGGTTGACAGGAGAAAGTGTGCTTAACTTACCTACTAATAATGAATAAAGGTAATACCAGTAAGAAAGTGGTTTTAGTATAACAATAGCTCTACGACCGTTTTGCACATGCAACGGAAAATTCATTGATGCATTCAAAATACCAAAAAAAAAACAAAAAAAATGTTTTCGCTGATCTGATAAAAACTCATGTAACATTTCTAGCTTCTTTTAATTTAGGCTCATGAATATGCTGTTTAAATTTTTCCCTTTCCTCTTGGGCACCTTGTATATGTGGAGCATAAGTTACAAGATACAGTACCGACCAATAATATATAACATTCGTGACTTTTTGTATGAGCGTGTATAGAGTAAGCGGTACATGTTCGCATGTCAGATAGCATATTATTTTGGTCTTTATGCAGAAATTAATGATGAATATTCCAATTAAGTACCTATTGTGAATAACAATGGGAGACACTGCATAATTGCTAAAAAGAAGTAGTAAAAAAATAAGATTTTTGCTACTAAATTGCAAACATGCTTTACATAAAGAAATCTTCATGACAAAACGACTACATGATATCTAGTTTTTTCATCGCTAGCACAAAGGCCTATGCCTATACTAGCTATACCTATTCGCAAGGTGGAAAGTGTAGAAACCACTAACAAATATAAACAAAACTTCTCATGAAAAATAGTTATTTGTTATACAAGGGTGCAAAGTTGTATTTTACCCGCGAGTATGAAATTGAAACACGAGCAAGCGAAAGGATTCTATAGTTGGTTCTAAAATAGAATCCTGAGCGCAGCGAGTGTTTTAACATACGAGAAATAAAATACATTTGCACCCGTGTGTAACACAAAACTTTTCCCCTCACTATAGCGAGGAAACTAAAAAAAGGTAATTATTTGTTCACATTACAATCATCATCGGGTTAGTGATAATAATTTTCCAAATGCATCATGTATTTAATGCAAGATTTTGTTGCAGTAAACTTAGCACGAAAAAGTAAACGCAGCACGATTTTAACACATTCCTGTAATTGCACACCAACGCCAATGCATTATTAAATCATTCTCATTCATTATTTTTACAAAATTATAACAGAACACCCTGAAATTTGTTTAGTTTACTATTTTTATGCGTGTTCGAGTCGGTAAATAAAGATTATAACCTATAATATTCTTTGACAATGTTGACGTTGACATTTTCTGCGTTTTGTGATTGCATCTAGTCATCTTATCATCATTCACTAAAACAATTGTTACTTATGGAATTTTAGGATTTATATGTTAAAATCATCATATTATATAAAGGTTTGTATTTTACACTAAATTCTCAAACAAATTATTTAATTATCATTAATATGGAACAATTTCCATGAGCATTTTACGTTTTGTTATTCCAAAACCAAGGTCATTACTTTGCCACACAAGTGAATAATATGCGTTTTTACACGTTCGTATTAAAGGATAAACGAGCACTTTACGAGCTAGTGAGGGGAAAAAAAATTAATGTGTTGTATTATTGGCCGGTACTGTATATGTAGAAGTAATCAAGATTACTGCCTAACTTTCATCTCTTTCTCTTCCTCAAGTGAAAGGAATACCTAGATATTCCTTCAATATCAATATTCTAAACGAAATATAAACTTAAAAGCCCACGTACTCATCGGGAAGAGTTGTGATATTTGTAATGGCTTATCTAACATGTTAGTGCTATTTAACTAAATGGATAGTGCAAAACTATAATAATACTTTAGAGATTTATAACTGGGAAGTGCTATAAAGCTATTTCAAACGCCAATTCGCTTCAGATGGAGAACAAAGGTGACGTCTATTTGCGACTGATTCAACGGTGCGTATACATTGATTAAAAAGGCCTATTAATTGACAATAAGCTAAGGCATATGACTGCTGTACAAGAACTCTTGAATTACCGCTATATTGCCATAATAATGTCATACAATATCATACTTAATTGTTGTGTAGTTAAAATTATGTTTTATTTGCAGCAAGTCATTCGATGCCCAAAAAAGATTTTTTATACCACTATGGCAGCAAATCAACGTAGACAATGGTAAGCAGTTCCCGTAGTTTATGGATGTATGCAATTCCAAATTACAGGAATATCTAAACAATAATGCGTATGTTTATATCAGTAGTTTCTTGCGGTTATGATAGTAACATGTACCTTTATCATATTATCACGTATATTATATCAAACAGTGTATTCCGTGCAGTAGAAAACCAAAAAAATATAAACAAACCTAAAAATTTGCATTATTTCACAGTCACGCATTTTAAGAAGACATCTTGCTCATATCATCAACTCAAAACTTTAAGCCTTGAGTTCACATAAATTTTTAGTTCAAATAATTGATATTTATAACCAGTTATAATATTGTTTTGTGCATCACTTGTCAATCAAAAATTTCCACAACGATGAGGTGTGCAATCAAAGCCTTTACAGGAAAATACTGTAAAACCCGTACCATGAGTTGAAAATGGAAAGTAAAGGATACGTTAGGTTTAACTCGATACGTAATGTATTCTATCGCGCTCGCACTCACATATTGGAGTGAGCACGATGGCGCCGTCTGCTTTACGTATCGAGTAAAGCCTAACGTTACCGATACTTGCAATGGTACGGCTACTGCTGCTTTCGGTTGGGGAATATCGTCCTTTTTGGGTTTAAAAGGACGATATTGATTGATAATGAGAAATAATTGCGTACAGTACAATACAGTAGGAAATTTCTAAGAAACTTTTGACACTTTAGAAATGAGTCTTATATATATGACGTTAAGACTATCGGAAAAACGGTTAGCCTTACCCTCATATTAATAAGGTTTAATCTATAACTGTCAAAAGTTAATTCTTAGAAATTTCCAACTAATCATCCACATCCACGTTTATTAATGTGACGTTACGCCCAATGTTGGTTGTGTTCAACGTGAGACTCAAACATATTTAAATATTTATCAAACGTGAGGCACGTCGGGCTTTGGTTGCGGGTACTCCATGATGAGGATCCTCTAAATGGATCGAAACATGTCGAGCAATTATCGACTTAAATTACGTGAGTAACCCGTTTGTTAAATATTTAAATATTTTGAGCTCTCATTAATTTGCCATCGGTCTACGTAATAGCCAATTCATTATTCTAATTAGGAAAAAGAACGAAAAATTGTTTTCCAGAAAAAACAAAATGTTTTCTATGGAGGGTTGGTGTGTTTCAGCGACCGGCCCTATACTCTTTCTTAACGATACTAAATGGGCCCTAAAATGTGTCACAACTATTTTTATTACAACCTGTATAATTTCCCACTTTATTTTTGATGCGGTGCTTTTCTTCCAGAGTCTTCCGTTTTTTTAACGCCGTCCGACCATGGTCGTGCGCAACAACTACATACATATACATACAGTATACATATCATAGGAGTCGATTGCATAAAAAATTTACGTTATCATTTTTGTGTTAGGCACGAAGTAAAGTTTTATGTAACTACTTTTGAGAGTGAATCTGAACAAGGGCAACAAATTCAAATTTTCTGTGAGCGATCCACAAACACACTTTTTTATTGCTTATATGTATAGATTGTATAGTTACTGGATATCATACAGTTCTTATCACTAACTTTCGTAGGTAACACAATTGACGCGATCATGATTTTTATTTTTAAAAAGGCCTTATTAACTATAGATATAGATAACCCATAGAAGCGCCTAAGCCCAAGAC